>JAIMZG010002061.1:0-44093 GCA_020466075.1 Colletotrichum coccodes
CCCCCCCCCTCCCCTTCCCCTGTTGCACAGTCGATGCACGCCTCGCTTGCGGCGATCAAGCATACTGACGCACTGCTCCGGGCTGACGGCGCCATTGATCTTGCAGACGATTGAGTTTAGTGTTTTCTCCCCTTCGCTTCCTTTCTGGGTGTTTGCCTTTACTTGACCTCTTGGCCTTTCCTTCTACTGCCTCCCGTGAGCATTGAGCCAGCAGTGCGTCTTCGGCGAAAAGGGGCCTTTCGATTAGATGCGAATCGGTGAGGCCGATCGATGGACGTGGCGGCTGGTGACGGGGTATGCGAGACCGACGCGGCCACCACGAAGCGACAACCGCGAGACACGCTCGTGCTGGAGCCCGGAGAGTCCTGACAGCAGTCACATCATAGCCGCATGGCTTGGCGCGAGGTTCCCTCATCGCAGCCCCCTTCGGCCCGTCTGGCAGGTGATTGCGTCAAGTTTGAGCCTACGTGCTTTTGGAGGGGGTCGTGTTGGGCCCGGGCATCTCGTTGGGTGCTTTTACGCTTGGTTGTGGTCTTGTGGATTACGGGATCCGGAGTGGATGCGCTGATGCTTCTTCTATCACTTCTCCCCCTATGCTCGGACGAGGCTATCACACGGGCCAGCTTATCCTTCTTCCCTGACTCTGTTCTTTCCAGCTGGTTATTCTTGTCCGAGGGGTCTCAAAGTAGAGGTACATCGTCCTGACAAAGGCACGTCCCTCGACTTGTACTGATTCAGAACTGCCTGTTCCTGGGCCGTCCCTTTTTCCTATGTTTTTGCTTTTGGAAACCTAGGTAGGGTGCAAAAGGGGAGAGGGAGGGGTGTCCCATCCTTGACACCCAACCCGCACCCACCAATTCGCCGACCGCCCCGATAACCTACGGGGCTGCCTTAGCTTGCCTTACATTCGCATTCTGCCCGGGAACCACTGCATCTCCGGCAACGACTCCCACGAACGAGAACCCAAAGCAAGCCCCGAAACTGTGGCGAGGAGGGGGCCGCCAGCAGAGGAAGGGGAAAAAGAGGGGCCACGTCACCAGGTACGATCGGGATCTTTGCCCAATTTACCCCGCACCGTCTCGCCCAACCCGGCGCCATACGGCACGGCACCTGCGGATGACCTCACCCCGTCGTCCCCTCTCGTTCTCGTGAACCATGTCCACCTCTTCCCGCCCTGTTGCATCCCACCTGGTCCGCCGTCTGGGCTTAGGCTCAGTGGCTGGGGTGACCCGACTGTCGTGCCGGCGGCGGCGGCCGAGAATCCACGTTGCGTCTGCCAATCGCGCGTTCGCAACGTCGCCCCGCCACTGGTCCGCCGCCAAGCTGACGGCCCCGAACGGCAGGACATGGACCCAGCCTCTCGGCCTGTTCATCAACAATGAATTTGTACAGAGTTCCAACGGTCGGCAGTTAACCACCACCAACCCATTGTGAGGCTCTCCTCTGTTCTTTGGCGGACTGCCTGCTGACCCGGCGTAGCAACGAAGAGGACATTTGCTCCGTGTACGCCGCCACACCTGAGGATGTCGACCGCGCTGTCGCCGCTGCGCGTGCTGCCTTCAATGATCCCTCGTGGAAGCGTATCTCCGGTACCGACCGTGGGTGCCTGATGATGAAGCTCGCGGACCTTGTCGACGCCAACCTGGAGACCCTAGCCACGATCGAGACCCTCGACAACGGCAAACCCTACTCGGTGTGTCGTGATTACGATGTGCCGCATTTCTCAGAGGTCATTCGCTACTATGCCGGGTATGCCGACAAGATCCATGGCCAGACGATGGATGTCGGCCCGGATAAGCTGGCGTACACGATCAAGGAGCCTCTCGGTGTATGTGGCCAAATCGTCCCCTGGAATTACCCCTTGTGTATGAGTGCCTGGAAGTTGGGGCCCGCATTGAGTTGTGGGAACACGGTCGTATTGAAGTTGGCCGAGCAGACGCCCTTGTCGATGCTGTATGTTGCACAGCTGATCAAGGAGGCCGGCTTTCCTCCGGGGGTGGTGAATATTATCAATGGATACGGTCGCGACGCCGGTGCTGCCCTCGCCAGACACACCGGCGTCGACAAGGTCGCGTTCACTGGGAGTACGACCACGGGCAGGGAGATTATGAAGCTCGCCGCCGGTACACTGAAGAACATCACCCTCGAGACCGGCGGTAAGTCGCCCTTGATTGTCTTTGACGATGCCGACCTTGACCAAGCCGCCAAGTGGTCCCACGAGGGCATCATGAGCAACCAGGGACAGGTTTGCACGGCCACCTCGCGCATCCTCGTTCACGAAGCCGTATACGAGTCGTTTCTTGAGAAGTTCACCGCTGTTGTCCGCGATATCTCTGTTGTCGGCGACCCTTTCGACGAAGCTACCTATCAGGCCCGCAAATCACCCGCGCACAGCACGACCGCGTGTTGGAGTATGTCCAGTCCGCCAAGGACGAAGGGGCCACGATCGCCATGGGCGGCGCCCCGGCCCCACAGGCCTCCGGTAAGGGCTTCTATGTGCAGCCGACGGTGCTTACCGACGTGAAGACATCGATGCGGGTCTACCGCGAGGAGATTTTCGGACCGTGCGCTGTGGTGGTGAAGTTCCGAACCGAGGACGAGGCGCTGGAGATGGCGAACGGCTCGGTGTACGGCCTGGGTGCGGCGGTGTTTACGAAGAACCTGGCGAGGGCACACCGCGTTGCGAGGGAAGTCGCAGCTGGCATGGTATGGGTGAATAGTAGTAATGATTCGGACTATAGGGTCCCGTTTGGCGGGGTGAAGCAGAGTGGGATCGGGAGGGAGTTGGGCGAGGCTGGGTTGTTGGGGTATTGTAATGTGAAGGCGGTGCATGTGAATTTGACGAACGAGTGAGGGTGATGCCTGGGCGGGACTTGTGTGTATGAACACGCGTGTAGAAGTATTTCGCCTGTGATCATAACAAGAGCTCTCGTCTTGATGGGAGCGTTTCTCTTTGACCAGAATCGGTATGAGGGCTTGGTTCCTCGGTTGAATCTCGAGGTCGCTACCTGTCATGCGCCAGTGTCCAGGCTGAACAGGGCTCATGAACCGTTGCGCAGATGCTAGGCTCGCTTCATCCATCATCCGATGACGCCTTCTATCCTGGGAGTTTTTTTTATCTGTATTGCACCAAGAACTATGATGCTGGAAACTGTGTACTGTCATTGACAAATCCATTACTTGGGGCTAGACTACAATGTCACGGGATCATTGCCACTGATGAAGTGAGCGAGATGAAGCAACGACATCCCTCGGCGCCTGCGTCCGTGGCCTCCTCGTGCCATCCTGCCAAGGGAAATTAGTTTCAAGCAAGTCTCTACCCGAAGCCAGAGCCTCGTCGACATATTAGTCGTGCTATTCGGGAAGGGTGTACTCGGGGCCTCGGTGAAGGACTGCGGGAATACATTTACAAACAAGACGGGGCAACAAGAAACCACACATACTCTCCTTCCTACCCTGTTGGTAATGTCCTCATTTTACCCAGGTATTCTTGGCCTAGCAATGCCGAAGCTCGGAAAACGTTCCTCATGCCTTGGTTCTTGGGATTGCACAGGCGGCACTCGGCTCAATCAGTACCTCGAAGGAGAGGTACAACGGAGACGTGTTCCGTAAAACAAGGGGATCACGAGCGAGATCAGCACTGGACAAGACGCGGCTGCAATAGTCGCAGTGTTTATCATCATCAGACATGCAATCCCCTACAGATACCACGAGCTGCACCTTTCCCTTTGTCAATCACTTCCCATGGCCCGACCAACATCAACACATCCCAGACCAGCTTCATCTTCATCCTTACTGGACGGCAATCAACATGGAAAGAAAGCAGATCAAAAAGTAGTATTTCACGTAGTTGAGCCAGCAGAAATTCGACAAAGCAAGCACACAACATAAATGGACACCTGGTCTGACTGGAGTATCAGGGTGAACCGACGTGTTTTCAAGCGTCCCCCCCCCCCTATGAGCCGCACTCCTCTCTTCACCTCACATGCACAATTTCACCCGCACACAACGTACTTCACCTACCGGCTCCTCTCCCCTACAACACACACACACTCCTCCCACCCCATACCGACATGGGACCTGGCCGGGCGACCAAGGACTCCACTTCACTCACCTCACTCGAAACCATAAAATGTTTACATCACCCGGAACGTTAGATTCTGTAACTACACGACAACATCGCACCTGGTCATTACGCCTTCCCGGGGAAGTCCTGAACATCTCACAGCAGACTCGCCTCTTACCATACCCCTCTCCACTTACTCCCCTTTACGTATTTCTATTCAAAAGTCAATAAAAAACCACCGACGACTCTCCTTCTTCATGTTCTTGTCTTACAGCGTGACACAACACGAACACGGAGCAATAACCAAGAACCCAACAGCGGGCAATTCTCGAACCGTCGTCTTTGTTTGCTAGCCTCGCCGATAGACCAAGTATCTCATCCTACGAGATCTCGCCTTATCATTGCAACCATACCGACCAACAGAACCACCAAGATGGAAAACGCTACAATCGCTTCCATATCTCCCGGCCCCGAGCCTGCAGGTCTCGTCACCTACAAGCTGAAGCTCTTCGAGCGCATCCCCGCCGCCGTCTCGGTCAGCTACCGTAACACGTTGATCGACACCATCGAGGAGCAGGTCGACGTCCCGAGCCTCGACTGCACGCTCCGCTGGGCCGTCCAAGCCGCCTACCACAACATGTGCGAACCCAGGTCTCACGAGGTCGTCGCTCTATGCCTGTGCTTCGGCTCGGGCGCCCTCGAGGGCGAGACCCTCCGCGCCCAGCGAGGCTTCTACGCCAACCGCTCAGACCTAGCGCACCACATGCACGATTGGTCCCTCCAGGGCCTCATCGACAAGCACAACGCCAAGATCCGCACCGACGACAATAAAGCCCCTCTGACCATCTCTGCCAACAATGGCGCTGCCGCTTCCTCCACCGTCGACAGTGGCAAAACTCACCCCGACGAGGCCCTCACCGTCGCCCGAGCCGCGAAGCGCCCTGCCTCCTCAGTCGAGGATACCATTCTCGGCCCGACTGGCCGACGATCTTCACCTCCGGTCGACCCATTCACCATCCACCACGATAGCAAAGGCACCCCGCGTCTCAGCTCCCTCTTCAAGGGCCGTCGTACGAGTCCCAGGAGAGCGGCTGCGCCCGCCGAACCTATGTTCTCCCAGGCCGTCCTCGACCGCCTGGCTCCTTCTTTCATGGGCTCCACGCTTGGCGGCTTCGCCCAGCTCAACCAGTTTAGAAACTCCAATGGAGACGTGGATCGTCACAAGCTTCCCCCTTTGGGTCGCACGGGAAGCCTGACGAGCTCCTATCCCGGCCTCGGGGACACCGGCCCCAGCGGTACCTCTGGCGACGAGGACACCAAAGGAGCCGCAGCCGCCGCCATCGCCGCCGATATTCCCGGCGACAACGCCAAGGCCAAGAACCCCTTCGTCGTCGCCGAGACCGCCACAGAGACGCGTCTCGCGGCCCTTGCAGCGCATATCGCCGAGCATCACCAGCGCGCCCGCGAGAAGCTCTCCCACGCCGAGGCCCTGCGCGAGGAGCACGCCAAGCTGCTCCGGACCCATCCCCTCGAGGATACCGAGACCATGAAGGAGGTGTACGGTATCATCAACGAGGGCCACGGCCTCGCGAGCCGCTCCCTCCGACACCAAGAGGAGGCCGTCGGCCACGTCGTCGAGGCGGGCCGCCTCGAGAGCCAGCGCGCCGAGGAGACGCTCAGGGGTATCAACCAGCGCATGGACCGCATTCAGGGGGTCGCCGTCGGTACGGCGAACACCATCAAGCGGGAGAAGGAGATGTGTGCTTCTTTTGCGGCGCGGCAGGTTGCCGAGATTACTGCCCGAAAGCAGCAGCAGGGGAAGCGGCGACAGAACCAGCCTGGGCCGCGGCTGAGCTAGAGGAGACGATGGGCCGCGGCTGGGTCTTGCATTGCGGAATTGCTACTTGCTTCGGACTTGTTCTGTCAGCTTGCCAGGCCCCAGGGGGGATTCGTGAGACTCGGCCCGCTCGTCAAATACGGACATGCCTCGTTGCTGAGCTCTGCCCCATACCCATGCTCAGTAACGAGATCCGTGTAGAGCTGCTCATCAGACGAACGCCGCAAGTTTTAAAGGAGATGCAATGCGCGCCGGACTTGTTGATACAATAGGTACCCCTCGGCGGACGGATTTTAGGAATGAGAAACCAAGCTTGACGAAAACAAGACATCAACCAGGTCATCCGATAACTGATGACAACTTTAACTCCGGGTTAACACTCGTTTAGGGCACGATGAAGAACGTGTCAGTCGCATTATCATTATATTTAAGCGGTCCAATAACCCACCGTGTCCAAGACAGGTGGGCGACATCATCAAACATTAGGATTATCCAATCATAAAGATCGTACTTTTGTGCTTTCGTGTTATGTCCCGATATCACACCTTCCCTCGCACGCATAAACATGTGTTGCTCTTGGTTGCTGGCAAACCCTCAAGGCTCAGGTACAGCTGCTGTCCCAGTTTGCCTGACGACCCCGCGAGCGGGTAGCAGACCGTGTTGGAGACGACGAAGAGACGAAGGCCGGAGCCGAGGCCCGGGGCAGAGCAGCAGAAACCCTTGCCGCACTTGCTGTTGGTCGACGCGCCACAAACGGCGCCGGCAGTGGTAGCAGTCCGCACGGTGGCGGCCGCGGACGGGGGCCGCAGGGGGCAGCGCAACAGCAGTCGGCCCGAAGCCAGAAGCCTGGCTGTTCAAGATCCTAATCGGCACCATCGTCAGCGCAAACGTACAATCTAGACGAGACC
Organism: Colletotrichum coccodes; assembly: GCA_020466075.1. Taxonomy (NCBI): domain Eukaryota; kingdom Fungi; phylum Ascomycota; class Sordariomycetes; order Glomerellales; family Glomerellaceae; genus Colletotrichum; species Colletotrichum coccodes. The sequence continues at coordinate 6,812 of JAIMZG010002061.1, forward strand.
CGCTATCTAGTAGCGTCGTCCCCGATGGTTACTCACCACAAGTACCGAAACCGGCCCGGCAACCGGTGCCGCAGAATGCGGAAGTGCTACCGCAGTATCCGTATGTCGAGCAGCAGTTGCCAAAGGTCGAGCCGGCACAAGTCGCACCGCCGTTCGTGGGCCCACAGTTCCCGTTGAGCGAGACCTGGACGTTGGCGCCGGTGCCGGAACACCTGCCGAACCCGGACTGGCAGCCCGTGTCGCAATGGGCGGTGGTGTTGCCGCAGTAGTTGTACGGCGAGCAGCAGTCTCCGAAGTTGGAGCCCAGGCAGTTGAAGCCTCCCGTGCCGGCGCACTCGCCGGTGGTCGAGAGCTTGGTGTTGGTGGCGGCCGCGGGGTTGGTGGCGCTGGAGCGCGTGGCACCAGAGGAGGCGACGGCAGAGCCACCGGCAGCAGAACTGGAACCGGAGTTGGTGCAGGTACCAAAGGCAGACTTGCAGCCGTCGCCGCAGTGAGCAGCCGTGTTGCCACAGAAGTTGTACTGAGAACAGCAGTTACCAAAGGACGTTCCCAAGCAAGTGCGTCCGTTCAGGGCACCGCACTCGCCGTTGGTCGAAGCCAAGAGGGAAGAGGTTGGGAGGGCACCGGAGCTTGAGGCAGAAGCGCTTCCACCGGCCCGCGTGGAAGAACCAGAGAGGGAAGACGCGGAGTTGGCGTTGCTGCAGCTACCGTAGGCGGACTGGCAGCCCGTGTTGCAGTGGGCAGAGCTGCTACCGCAGTAATTGTACTGAGAGCAGCAGTTACCGAAGGCAGAACCGAAGCATTGTCTTCCGCTGGCTGCACCGCATTCGCCATTGGTGCTGACGGCCAGAGTGGAAGTGGAAGACGCCGCAGAGCTGGAAGCAGACCTTGTACTAGAAGCAGATCTCGTGCTAGAAGCAGGTCTCGTGCTAGAGCCGAGAGATGGGGTACCTGAGATGCGTGTGTTAGACGACGAGGAAGAAGACAGACGTGAAATGCTGGGCGTGGAAGTAGACAACCGAGAAGAGCTGGTGCCGGTGTTGCTACGCGAGCTGGAACTGGATCTAGTGCTTGATCGTGATGAAGACGTGCTGGTCCGCGAGGAGGAGGTACCACTACGACTAGATAACGAAGAAGAAGTCCTACCTGAATTGGAGCTGCTAGATGAAGACTGGCTTCCGCAAGTGCCGTACTTGGACTGGCAGCCCGTGCCGCAGTAGGCGGCGGTCCTACCACACCAGCCGTTGACGGAACAGCAGTTACCAAATGTAGAGCCCTGGCAGGTCTTGCCGGCGGCGGCGCCGCACGAGGCATCGAGGGAGACGGGCAAAACAGTAGAGGTCGATGTGGCGGAAGTGCGAGTAGACGATGTCCTCGAACTCGAAGCGGTGCGCGTGCTGGTGCAGACCTTGGAGCTGACGGCGGTGATCTTGAAGTTGTAGCCGGGAACGTTGCCACGGTACCAGTTCTCAGGAGGATCACCCAAGCATTCGCCAACGGTCACAGCCCTCCAGCCGTTGGCAACGATGGAGTCGAGCATGTGGTTGGTGAAAGTGGTTGCGACCTGCTCGTGGATATCGTGCTCGATGTGCAGATAACTACCATTGCAAGGCGATCGGGCGACCATGGCTGCATCCCAAAGGTTCAAACTGACCTGGATGGCGCTGGGCTGGGTGTGGAGGTAACCTTCCGTATCAAGATCGAAGTAGGTGATGTGATATCCAAGGTCAACCATCTGCTGCTGGCACTCACTTCCGCAGATAGAGTAAGGCGGGCGCATATAGGTAGGGTAGAAGCCGAGAATATCCATGAATGCAATCTCGTTATAGACCATTTGGTTCTTGCGCTGCGCTAGCGTCATCTGGTCCAGGTTCTCGTGCGACCATGTGTGGCTAGCAATTTGATGGCCGTCGGCGAACATACGCTATAGCTGTTAATACCAGGTTTCACTAAAGACACGAGAAAACTGACCTGGATAACATCGCGGTACGCCACGTTGATCTGACCCTTGCCTAGATTATTGCCAGTCATGAACCACGTAGCAACAGCGCTGTGAGCCTTGAAGGCATCCAGCATAGCTGCAGTGTAGATATAAGGGCCATCGTCGTAAGTGACGGCGACGTCACCATCCTTGACACAGGCGTAGATGCCAACGCCACCGTATGGTACAGTGCCCTTCAGAGGTCTTGCGTCGTTGGCTGTATCAGGGCCGCTTGGCTTCTGGTTACCATCACAACCTGGACCGTAATTGATCTGGCAGTCAGGTGCTCTGCAGTACTCTGTGCCCTGTCCACACCATCTATTCCGTGTCAGCTGTCTACTCTCTTATGAAGCAGGAGGTGAAGGCACAAACCCGGCAGATGAACAGCAGTATCCATCGGCACACTTTCCAAAGGTGCCTCCACATTGAACATTGTCTCCCAACTTGATGTTCGCTGCTTGACGAGATGTCAAACGATTCGTGCGATCATCGCGAGGCCTGTTGGCTACAGTCGGGGGGCTGAACGGCTCGAATGCGGGGCGCCGTTGTCGCAACTCTTCCACATCCCGGAGGCGCGGTAAGACCATGTTCATGTGCGGCTCATCTCCATGAGCTTGTGCTGCGTCCAACCCAGCAAGGGCGGCGAGTAGCACGGCTGACCAACGCATCGTGGTTGTGCTGTGTTGGACGATAGGTTGATTTGGATTCGGGTAAACAAAGACGAAAGGAATAACTGAGAAATAACCCAAGGGACGAAAAGAGTGATACTCGAGCTTCTTATTATGATGCTGGACCACCGTGATAGAGCGTGCCGAGATTACATTCCTCCCGGGATACCTACGGTCCGCCTTATTATATACAGGAGCAAAGGGGGCATCTATGTTGATGTCGCATCAGAAAACGGCCTCAACGTTCCCCACACGAAGATTGATGATGGCCACAAGAGGACCGAGCTGTCTACAACGGAAATTGGAGGATCGAGAGTCTAGCACGCATAGGCTGCCCGGGTCGGTAAGGTTAGCGTGGCGTCGACCCCTAAGGCTCGCGTGGGCCAGGGCAGATGAGTAGAGTGAGTCCATCATGGAATGGAGATGATATGATGTGTCTGGTCTTGGTCTGCCGGCAAATCGTTCCACATGCCCAAAGGAGTTCGTCCCATGCCGCCGAGAAGGCCCCACCGGATCAACGATGCGATGGCAGACTTGGAGGGTGAGACCATGCCCAAGACAGCGAAACGGAGGGTGCAGAAAGAAGTGAAGATGAACCGATGCGTTAGAAAGAGGCGAACACGAGAGCAACGACGGTCAAGGCGGGCTAAGGGACAAGCCACCGGTTGCAACTTTGACGGACCGGCGACTGGATGGGGACGCCAGAGTAACGCCGGTGGCTTTTGAAGACGCACCGACGGGTCCGAAGAGGCTCGAGTGATGAGAAATGCCACGCCGAGGGCACATCGTTGAACTCTCCCACGTACGAAAGGAGAAGGTTGCAGCGGTCGATGTCAGCAAGGTAACAGCAGACAGCGCCGATCCCGCAAAAGACGGGGTGGCGCTTGCCCATGGTCAGTCGGAACAGCACCCGTTCCACCCATCTCATTGCTGTTGAATACTGCTGGTCTTCTGAGAAGATATTCGAGATCGAGTCCTTGGCCGGCAGGACTAGCCAAAAACCGGCTGTGCCTGGCAGTAGTGCCCTTGTGTGATTGGGTGATTGGGTGATTGGCTGAGAAATAAATAGAATTGGACGAACGCGGTCGGGGCCGTTCTATCCCATCTCATCTCTCCCCCATTCCTCTCACCGTGCCTCTCTCTCTCTAGGCTCACTCTCTTGCTCGCAGAGCCTAAATAACTTCTCCGTGGATCGTGAAGCGTGTAACGTGGGGGAAACCCTTGGCTCTTGGCACCACCGCGCCATGCAGGTGAGGGCGGTCCGCTGACACACGTCCATTCTGGCGCTCGTGTTATGGTGTTTATCCTGTAATATGGATCCGTGGTCATCATTTCCCCTCGATGCCATATGAGCTAGGCATTGACCTTTTCCTAATCATCCGCCGTCAGCAGTAGTCTTCTTCGGAACGATGTGCATTAAGCATATACTTCAGGTCAGAACAGACGTAGACGATCCGGCAGTCTGGTCTGGCTTCCATGTCATGTCCATGCTTCGGCATCAAAGTGAGAAACTTGAGTGTCAACTGAACCTTGCCTAAAGCGAACAAAGCCCTGCTGCAGCTGCAATTGCACACTGTAGGAATGGCAGATCAATCGTGCACATCCTACTGAAATCCGTCGCTCTGTTAGACGAGCGGCAAATCTCCCACGTAAAGTAACCCTGGGAATCGGGAAACCCGCCAACTCTAAACCTGGGACGAGGTGAGCGACTGGTGTAGATGTGACGCGTAAACTGGTCTCCGAGATCACACCGTCAGCCACTCGAAAACACATTCAATTTCCTGGATTGACATTTGATATTCTGTGATCAAAACAAACAGCATTCCACGCCATCTTCCTGATCTGCCACCGATGTGCCGATATTCCGTCCATCATCGTTGAATAAAGTAGACTTGTTTATAACTCCATGCGCCCGAAGCCACACCCCTCGCCGGAATTGGTATGCAAGTCCATTACCGGCTCATTCGTCGCCCTTCCAGGTGACGCCGCTTATGAGTACTCGAAAATACCTCCCATATAGCCGCTCGCGGCATCCAAGGCCATCGCCGCAAGCCACACCCTTATGAACCACCGAAAGCCACTTCGACTCCCCAGATACTCATTGCCACAGCTTCTTAACCGCCGTCATCCTGATGATGTTTGATATCATTAGGAAACCGATGCCAAACGTCTCTGAACTGGGGAGCTCGGTGCGCTGTGATCTGACTTTGTTGTTGGAAAGTCGGTTCGATCGCCTTGCTGAGCCGTCTGATGAGCACCTCGTCCGGCCTTTTCATTTTTCTTTGTTTGCGATCTAGTCCTTGCCATGGTTTGGTGATCAGATATGATTGACAGAGGTAGCCTTTGCCGCAGCCTTTGCCTGTGCCTCGGCGGCCATCGCCTTGGCCATAGCATCGGCATCGTCGGCATAGTCGGTACCGCCGACTATGCTGTCAGCCTTCGATGTGCTTCCTTCGTTTAGGAGCTCGGCTATGTCTTCACTGGTAAGTGGCGAAGAGTCGCCCGAGTCGGGCTCTTTGCCGGAACTCTCGGCCTGCTTCTTTTGGTCTTCCTCATCCTGCTTTTTCTTTTCTTCGTCTTCCTTTTTCTTGCGTTCCTCTTCCTCGGCCTGAGCCTTGGCTGCTTCTTCGGCGGCCTTCTTAGCCTCTTCGGCGGCCTTCTCCTTTTCAGCATCCGTTGGACCGATGCCGCCCTCCCCGTTGTCGCCGTCGCAACGCTCGCGCTCCAACTTCATATCCATGATTAGGCTGAGTTCTGGGCAGTAGTTGAAAATTTTTCTCCGCTGGGTGGAATTCTTCCAGACTTTGTCAGATAGGCTTTGACCACCATCTCTGACATGATAGCCCATAGGTTGCTCCATGTAGACGTCCTCCACAGCCAGGACACCCTTTTTTCCGTGGGCGACTTTCTCGCCTTGCATGATCCAGAGTCGCTTCCCGAACCACTCATCTTCTGGTTCTGTATCGTTGTATCGCTCCTGAAATCGCAGCACCCGTTTGATAGAGGATACCCGCCGGAGCGAAAGACCGCCATTGCCCGAGAAACGATCGTCGGGGGTTCTGGATGCAGATTAGAAAGGAAGGCGAGAATCAATAGAAACACGAAGGTGACATACCGGGGAGCACCAGCCCAGCTCCAGTCCAGCCACTCGTTGAGGCTCTTCGGTGAGTTGGAGCAAAGGATGCTGTCGGACTCGAACTTCAGTATCCATTCGACGTCAGGGAGGAACTCCTCATAGAAGCGCATGTCGGTCAGCAGGCGGAAGACATTCTCTTTGGTGTCGATCTCCCAAGGATCGGGAAGAACCATCAGGTCGAGTTTTCCAATTACTTGTTGGTGTTTGATACCGTAACTTCGGGCAACGCTGACTACGCTCTTGTTGGAGCCAATGAATAGAAACCTCCAGTCCGGCGGCACAACGGAAGTCATATGGAGAAGCTGAGGTACGAGATGGGGGATAGGGCGCGGTTCAATGATCAACGCCAACTTAGACGCATTGTACTTGGCTCTCGGGTCGTCGGTGGGTTTCCAGTCGACCTTAATCTTAGGGATCTTTTGTCTTGCCTCCTCTAGCCTCGACTTGAATTCGGCCTTGATCATGGGTTTGTAGTTCGGAAGGAGGTGAGCGAACCACCACCTGTGCCTAGTGTCAGTGAGACTCTCACGAGGAAGGCGCATGCCGCATTTGTGTTAGGAAGACGAACGTGATGGCTAGCGACGCAAAATCAGTAACCGCGGTTTGGTGATGGCGAGCATGCCTGGGGAACCGTTGGTGACAGCCATGGCTTTGAAAATCTACGTCCAGGAATGACGCAGGAGAGCCACAGCGCAAACGAAAGGATGGAGCAACGACGGGAACAGTGTTGATGTTGCGGATGAAAGTCGATCGAAGGATAAAGTCGAGATGGTCCGGGGCAGAGAAAACGAAACTCTCAAAGTCGGTGGAAGGTCAGCGGCGCGTCATGTCGACCACGTGTTGAAACCGCTGAGAGAGAATGCCAATTTGGACTTGGTTTCGTGTTGTGGGCAGCGAATCCCTGAGGGATTTCAGCTTTCCAAGACCCTTTCCGAGGGCTGCGACACGCAGGAATTCACAGGGTGTTGAGACCAGCTTGGGCGAGGTGTACTCTGATGAGGTTGACTGGCGAGAGACAAATGTCCAAGGGATGGCGGGGAAAAAGAAATCAAAGGGGTTCGCAGGCCGTTCGATAGTCCTTGGATAGGAGGAAGACGGCGAGGCTTGTTCGCTGACGAATCGCACCTCAACGCTGAGATCAAATGCCACCGTAATCCCGCTCGTTCTGGTGGGTGCAGGGCCTTTGAAGGGAATCAAGAGAGAAGGGGGAGGTCTGGCAGTGCAAGGTACCGCGTAGCATCAACTAACCGATCCCAATAACCACGGATCGTCCACCGGATCAAGGTGAGATGGACTGGGCGGAAGATGTGGAAGGAAAGTGGGGGGAACAGGAAGTTCAAGTCGAGGTTGGAGACGCGGTCGCGGCCGGTTTAGCCCCAGAGCTGGAACGGCACCCACACTGGAACATGGGGCAGATGGGCGCAGGGAGACGGAGACGGGAGGGAAGGCGCAAGTGACGGGAAGTACTCGGATGTACCCTCACTTTCTCGCGCTGTCGTGGCATGCAGGGAAGGGCTCCTCCCGCATGTCTCCACCTGCGCTGGTTCCTCCCTTCGATGCATAATGCTCCCTTGCGCATCTCTTCCCGTCACTGTCAGTCTCCCGAGTTCTCTCTCTGGCGTTAGCCTTGACTTCCTGTTATCTTGAAGAACTTCCCTATCCGAGATTCGGATCACGTCTTCCGAACCGAGGTGAACTGTTCTCTCGTTCATTCGTAGAGTTCGTTCAGGATATCGCCGCCCATGGATCCCACCATGCCGACATATCATATAATGCACTCAGCTGCATCCCGGCACCCCAGAGAGCGTCCTCCACCTCGAGTCATAATGGTTCGTCAACCACGTCCTCTTCAACCCAACTTCAGCTATGCCGAGGACCATGTTCGCTCGATGTTGAAGCCGGGGGTTGTCCGCGCACAGTTTCGTGGTACCACAACTCCAGATGACATTTGAACGCCTCATCAGCGACCAGACTTGCATGTGGTTCCAGACTATGAAGCATCGGACTTGGTCAGCGGTGGACGTGGCGTTGCCCAGCCCTGCGTCACTGGTAGATTGCGCAGGACCAGCTCCGCGCTACTAACAAGGGAACTCCGAAGACGGCATCTAGGACTACTTTTCTTCTCTCGTTCAGAGATGAGTCTCTTTTTGATGTGTTGTGGCGATACAGACAATACAGCCTCATTTGCGCCCGCCCCGCTTGTCGTATTCCTCCCACACGACGACAAGATTGGTACCACACGCAAGACAACTGTGTCGGAGGCAATTAAGAATCAGACCTTAGGGAGAAAAGCTGCACCATAAGAGGTGAACCCAAGGAGGGGCCTGGCAGCATACATCATTTCAATCAGGGCCATAGACCGAGCCTTGCATTGGGCGCTGCCACTCATGGTTTGGTGCTTTCGGGAAAGCTTCCATCTTGGTTGGCAATACAGTACTTACATGTTGACATGCAGGTGTGCGGCGAAGCAGCGTATAAATGCCGAATCGTCTCTTGACTGCATATTGAGGAACACTGGACAGATTGAGATGGTGGTGGGTCGAGCTGACAGCCACCAGTATGACGGTACATCCGTACAGTACGCAATTTCCTCATGTAGCATGCTTTCGTCTTGGAAAGTCTAAGCTGAGAGTTGTCTTGGCCCCTCGAGGACTTGAGACACAATCTTACACGGCCTCCCTTATGTGCCCCTGTATCGTGTCTCTGTCCCGCCGGCCGAGAGACGATGTTGATTCAACATGGAATCGGGAGGGACTCATGAGGCTCCCGTCGCAAATCATTTGGAGCAAGCTAGCATTGCTGCTGTGAAGCCGCCAGACCGTGTGCCACGACGTACCAGATTACCGGGCGCCGTAGCTGACCCCTAGTCATTAATGCATAGAGGTTAATGGGTGTCAAGGCCGGCGATACCGGGAGACCGGCTCGAAGTGACTGTTGGCTGCGCTTCCCGAAATGGCTGGGCAAGGTACCCCGAGGTAGGGATCGATTGTTGGGAGAGAAAGCTTCAGCTGGGTTTAGGCTGGAAATATCCACAACTTCACTTCGCATTCATGGGATGGATCGCCCCGTCCCTCGCAGTTCTCGTCGCTCTGCTGGTACACTTTTGCGAAAAAGGCATCGGTGGCGACTAGCTGTGGCGCTTCGTATCGTTTTCACAGTGATATGCTGACCGGACAGATGCCGACTTGGAGTCTGTGGTGGCGTGACGCTCCGTATGTGTTTCCTGCCATTAAAAAGAAGGGAACTGGATGAAGGTGGGCGCTGCGATTGACTCGAGAGGGCAAAGGTGGCCTGAAGAAGTCAGTCCTGCCTCTCATCCTCGCAGTCGAGATCGCTTATCGCAATCCGTCCCTCCGAAGATAACGGTACGGAAAAGGTACATGTAGGTACTCAGCCGATTCTCGGCCATCCTAGACACTGACACTGCTACATGTGCTGCATTGCGTGGTTTGACAGGGGCTCGGCGACGACAGCGGGCAGCGACAAACTCACTAAAAGAACAAAAATAAAAGGCCCACTAAAACATCTCATTGGATTCCCTTTCCTTGAAACTTCCACGGGGCCGGGGTCAGGCTTGTTTTGTCGGAATTCGCCGCCACAACTCTGCGTCTTTGCTCCAGGCTGGCGCGGACACCTGACAAGGAAAGGGGGATGGTGGGAGGGGGGGATGGGGAAGGAAGGGATGGGAAGGGCGTACTGTCTTATCATCAGATTGTTCCTTTCCAGCCCCTCGCTGAACCAGAGCAGGTTAACGACGGGGGACCTGCCAAAGGAAAGGTGCGCCTATTGTAAGTTGCTAGTGCATGTGTAAATCGTCCTTTCCCAACATCTCCATTCACCTCTCACCCTCTTCTTCTTTTTCCCCTTTCTCTTCCTTACTACTCGGGCTCTATACTTTTCTACAACCTCAACTTTTGCTTTACACAGACGGCTCTTTTAACCTCCGGGGCTATGATCAGTCGTCTGCGCGAGTAGCTCGCCTGTTCGCAGCCAGCTGTCGTCGTCGTCTTCGTCACTAGCCGCAGGATCGGACATGCCTTAATTCCCCTGCAGCCCAATCCGACCCATCCACGCCACGCATCGACGTTGCGTAATCTCGTTGTGGGCCAGACGGACCTGCGAATCGCGAACACGCCCGCTCTCACTGACCCGGGCTCGTCTGCGACTGAAATCTTCCAGAGGCCGCATCTCGCTAAAACCGCTGCACCCATTTATTTCGTCTTCGAGGGCCTACCGCCATCTCGGCTCTCTCGTCAACATGGCCTCACTACCAAGGCCTGCTGCTAAAGGCGAGGCAACAATGACAGATGTATGGGAGAAGTTCAAGCTCGTGCTCCTCAAGCTCTGGGGCTCGACAAGCCGCCGCATGAGAGTTACCGGCGCTTTTGTTCTCTTTCTGTATGTTGATGACCCAGAATCACCGGATTAAACTCCCTGTAGACCTGTGCAGCGCTGACCACGTCGTGTTAGTGGCGTCTCGGTATGGCTCTCATTGCCCACGATCAAGACGATGACCGTTCCTCAAATATCCCTCGAATACGCACATTCGCCTTACAACCACTCCAAGGTCGCCCTGCTCGTTGAGAACCGAGCCAACCCCATTCTTGCTCCCTTAATGCTGCACTTCATTTCCGTGGTGCCCCCCGATTGGCGCTTCCGCTTCATGGGCTCACTCGAGTCCGTCAAGTCCATCAACCAGTCCGTCGCCATCCGCGAACAAGTTGCCGCGGGCAAACTGGACCTCACCTACATCCCTTCCAACATGAGCACGGCTGGCCAGGAGATGATTAGTCGGTTTTTGACGAACCTCTGGCTCTATGAGACGGTTCTGCAGCCCGCCGAGTGGCTCCTCGTCTTTCAGACAGACAGCATCCTTTGCGCCAACAGCAAGCAAAACCTCAATGACTATCTCGAGTACGACTGGATCGGAGCCCCCTGGAACCCTGGTGGACGTTGGGGTGGCAACGGTGGTCTGTCCATCCGTCGCGTCAGCGCCATGATCGATATCCTCAGAAATCAAAAGCGCGTTGACGGATCCGAGCCCGAAGATGTCTGGCTCGCCGAGCGTCTTGCTCACCGACCGGGAAGCAAAGTAGCTAACGGTACCGTGTCATTGACTTTCAGCGGTGAGATGCACTCGGGTGAAGGCACCAAGATTATCAAGGGCGGGGTGAATGCGACACTCGAGGCCGCCGCCGAAGGAGAGTTTGTCACTGGTATCGACGATTACCGCGATGGCTTTTACGAGCCCATGGGCTACCACACTGGTGGCAGTGGCATCTGGCTTCACAGCCCCATTTGGGGTACTCCGGCGCTTCGCAAGCACATTTGGGAGTATTGCCCCGAGGTCAAGCTCACACTGGCAATGGATGCGGCCAAATATGTCCCTGGCGATTGCAAAGCCAACTGGAAGAGAGACGACGTGGACACCATGGACGAGCTCGCGACGGAAAGCAACGGCGAAGCAGAAACTGATGATGAGGCTGCGGATTCACAATACCCATTCGGCACAGAGCTCATTGAGGGGAGAGAGTACCCAAAATTGCCGCCCAGCCTGATGGCGTGGTGATACTCGACCAGCCGCAAAGAGCCTGTCCGTTGCAGACCTACACGACGCGACGGATCTCTGACGACAAAGACGTGGCAGATGGAGTTTGTTACATTACAGACATTTTGGGGTATAAGATTCAGCTTGGCGTTTGGAGGTCATCTTGGTCCTGCGGGAAAATCGGACAAGACAGCTCGAGAATCGAGTCATGTAAGGCATAGATCATTAACTTTAATGACGGTTGAGACAATTACGACCCTGCGGAAGAAAGAGAGTTCTGAAGCGTGAGTCGGCTCTGATGATGATGTTCAGCACCAGCAGAGGTGTTCCCTGCTCTTGTTAAGCCCCTCTGCTAAGCAGTGCAAATGAGACCCACAGACCATCCACTCCCCATACGGCGACTGAATGGCTGACAGAATACCCTACATGAGGGCCGCCGCTTTGAGTTCGCATGAACCGTCATTAATGCGCACTGCCTTATGCTGCAATACTCCGAATTGGAACTCATACCCCGTGCTGTCCCCGAAATCCCGCGGGGTATGGTAAACGCGCGTGGGAGAACCAACGGATTTTTGCCGGCTTACTCTACTTACTACCCACACCACGGGCTGCTTCGGCCGACTGTTCGAGATATCGTAGAGGCCCTCTGTAAGTTGTAGACATACTGTACCCGGCTCTGCCACTACCCTTCGCTCAGCCGCTGATGGGGAGAAGAAAAAGTTTTGCTTATCAGAACTGCATGGGAGGGACTGTGCGGTAGGCAACCCGATGCACACCCCGTGAGGAAGTTCACAGACGCGGCCCCCGGGCCGCCCGGCTCCCACGGGACGCACGACTGATCGTTTGGGGAGCCTGGCGAAAGAATGTTCCATGCAGCTGGCCTTGGTGGGAGTTCCCGTGATATGCAGCCTGGAACGTAGCTGTCTAGCCACAGAAGCGCCAAATCAGACATGCATGTATACTTTACTGGTAAGACTACAATCGGATATTGAATTTTGCTACAAAACTCTGGTCGCCTCAAAACCCGGCGATGAGGCTTCTTCAAGGAGAGGAATAGCAACAAGCCAAAAAGAGACAACGAGACGGTGTTGACCGACGTCGAAATTATTACAAGAATACTCTCAAAGCACGTAACCACCGCTCCCGAGACACTGCCACTCCCGCACACCTGTGCCCTCCTCGAGCTCGACGCACCACCAAAGCACCTCCTTTGCCTTGTCCACCTGGCCGCTCTCTTCATGGGCCCGGGCCAGCGCGAACCAGGCCTCCGCGTTGTTCCACGCACTGCCCAATTTCGTCAGCGACGAAAGCAGACCATAGGCGCGGTCACGAGCCGCGAGGCGGTCGATTTTGGGAACGGAGGTCGCCTTGTACGGGGCCGGCAGTTTCTCGTCCGACTCGGACCTCTCCAGCGACTTGACCGAAGATGCGGTTGTGGCGGATTGCTGGGCGCTCGTCTTGCTGAATCCTGAGCCCGACGCGTTGGAGCCAAGGCCGAGGGGCTCTGACGGGAGGCCTTGCCGAGAGACCACCATCTTGGGCAGGTCCGGGGGCGGAAGAGAAAGACTAGAGATGTTCTCCGGCACGCTGAGTGTAGGGATCGCCGGGGTGGGAGGATCGTCTCGCTGTAAATATCGAGCAGGATGTTAGATAGTCCGACAATGGCCGCAGTATGGTCGGGGTAGTGAGTTAGAGCCATCTCGAAGTCTGACCGAGCCAAATACGGTGTTCCCTTGGCCAGAGAGAGGTTGCCGAGCTGCAAATGCCATTAGTCACCAGAGCCGACGATCGCTAAGAGTAAAACTCACCTCGGCCCATACGTCTCCCAATAATTCGTCGACACCCTTCTTTTCCGCCCAGCCATTGCCTCTCATAGACAGAGAGCCCGTGGGGTCCTTGGCGACCTCGGCTTCGAGCATCCCCACGAGCTTCTGCGCTTCCGATATCGCGCCTTTGGCGTCCTCAAACATGTTGGCGCGTCGGTAGAATCCCGCAATCATCAACCACACCTTAGTGAGGAGAACAGCCCTCTGTCTCCGCTCTGTGTCCACGGTGAAGTGGATTAGGGGTAGCGGGTTGGAAATGGTGTAAGTACCACTTGCGGATATTTCCGAAAAATTCGTCGACCTCGACTTCTGCGATGTGTATGATTCCAGGTGATGGAGTGAGCGGCCTCGGGAGATAGAAGACGCCGTTGAAGCTTGGCGGTTGCCCGAAAGAGGGAAGAAGTCGGACGGCGACAGTTCGTCCGCGGGGGTGAAGAACACTTCGCCATCGACAACCGTCGGTCCGTGGGGGTTGGTGCCAGCGCTGCTGACACTTGCCGTCCTCTTGCGTCCGCCGCTGCTGTCCCGCTTGCGAAGGCTGTGCCGCTTGCCCGATTCGCTTCTGGCTCGGCGAGTTACACTGGAAAGCCTCCGTGTCCTCTTCTCCGTAGGCGAGCCATTCTCTTGCGTCACTTGTATTGTCGGTGCAACGCTCGTTGCGCTGGTTTGAGGACGGGAGGGAGTTGTCGTTTTCTCACTGTCGGCTATGCTGGCTTGCCGCGTCCGCGTAGATCCGAAGAAGCTTCCCTTTATACTTCTCAGCGTGCCAGCTGAGCTTTTTGGCACCATGGTGTCGGCCGTCTTGGGCGGTTGCATGGTTGACTTGGCCTCGAGGTTTCCGAACAGCCGCATGAAGAGCGACAACAGTTCGGAGCTTGCATTGACAGCAACATCTGGCCCTTCAAGCAGCTCGAGAAGTGCGAGTTGGGTCATCTTCACCTCGAGAACGCTCTCCCTCTCGGCATCGTCCATGTCGTCCACGGCCCCCTTTCGTTCGTTGGCAGTCTTCTCATCATGAGCTTCAGCGTCGTTGAGATGCTCGCTCTTGAAGTGAATATCCTGTCTTCCAAACAGAACAGAGGGGTCGCCGAATTGCTCGAAAGCGCCTTCACAAGCCTTTGCCGCCATGCTGTAGTCCTGCCTCGCGCTCAGTAACAGAGCCAGCAGGTGCCACAATGGGATCAGAGAGCGTTCCTGCCAATATGGGCCGTGGTAGAGATCTTGCTCGTCGTCTGCAGACTTGTTGGAAATCAGTGCCGTTTTCACAATCTCGATTGCCGGTGTCAGATCTCGTCGCTCGGCGAGGAGCAGGCCGAGTGCAAACAGACTGCGGACATCCCGGGTGCGACCCAACTCTTGGGACAAGGATTTTCTTAGGCATCTGATCGCCTTGGTTTGAATTTCAGTTCGGGACGCCGCATCATACGTGGTTCTCGACCAGTGAGCTTGCGAGAGACCGATTGCTTGCCAAGACAGAGCAATCAAATGAGGCCGGATTTTGGGATGCAGAGTAGTCGCATCATCCTCCTCTGGCACCGTGTTCTCGTTTTCGATGCCATTTCTCAACTGTGGCAGCCTTGCCAGCCAATCCTCTAGCTCATTTCCAATCAGGCGGGCCTTTTCAATGGCTTCTGTACCACCGTATCGGCATAGCGCCAGGATGCACTGCGACATTGTCTCAAGGACGGTGCCATCGTCATCAAGGCTGGCTTCCAGATGACCAGTCTTGTCGACTCTAGCCTTGCCATGTCTGATGAGGTCGAGGTACGAGTCAAAAGCCTTGAAGGCCAAGTCGAACTCCGCCACGGCCAGATGAACGGTGAAGAGACAACGAAGGATCGCTGTAGAATGATACGTCTTCGTCGCCGCAGCATACAGAGTGTCCAGAACACCTCTGCTGAGGCTCTCGCGGCCTCCCTGGCCAAGATCCTGTTCTTTCCATCCGCGGCCGCAGATAATGGACCAATTCCTTACGACAGCCCTGACGAACGACTCAACCTCCTCTCTCGTCTCCTCAGCTCGTGGGAAACTGGTCTCGCTAATGAGCAGCGCCTCGTACGCGGCTTCTGTTTTCTTGAGCTCGATTCGCAAATGGTTTCTGGCAGAGGCCTCGTTCGAGACCTTGCCAAGGAAGCCCGTAGGAAACGGTATGTCTAGTTCAAGGATAGTCGTCAATGCCAGGTAGTACTCCAGCCAGACTTGTCGCCTGGGCACAGAGCCCCTGTACCCAAATCCTCCCGTTACCGGCCCTGACATCGACTCCCAGTATCTGGCCCAAGATCGGAAGCAGGCGAGCGAGTTGGAGTCCGCGAGCGACCGCTCGTTCGATCGAAGCGCTTCACTGTGAAGCACACAATACTCGAGCAGTAGTAGTTCGGACCAAACCTTGAACTGCCTGTGAGCGCTGCGACCAGTCAAAGCCATAGATACTGAGGGCAGTGCAGCGTCGAACACGATGAGGGCTTCCGCCATCTGGTTGTTCCGTGCCAGGCAGTCCGCCTTGATGAAGGCAGCCTTCAGAGCGCTGATGTTGGTCCATTCCGAAACCTTGTCGGTCGTACCGAGTTGTGCAAGCTCCTGTTCAATGTCCGGGGGCAACCTAGCGACAGCCTGGTCGAACTCCTCAACCACCCAATGTAGCAAGCCTGCGCAGACTTGAGCCTGGAATCTGTCCTCTGGAAATCTCGTTTCTCCCTCTATGGCCGCCTGCAACTTGGATTGCACGTTCACTGCATCAAGGTCCTTGGCGGAGACGGCAGTTGATGGTCGGCCGGCGCCGGACGGGTCGGTGGCTCTGGCGATCGCACATTCCGTTTCGGCGGCCAAGGTTAGACCTAGGGGAAGCTCGAAGTCAGTAACGAGGGCATCGCCGCCTTTGCGTACTTGTTTCGAGGTCACCGACATGTTCGATCAGGCGCATGCTTCCTGATTTTGCGGACAAACTCGGGGACGGCGCTCCAATTGCCCTCGCATCTCGCATCGTCGAGCGCCTTGATGTAGTGGGCGGCCTTGTTCGGGTCGGGCTGCGAGATACAAACAAAAAAACACATTGGTCAGTTTCCAGCTCGACGTCATGGGGGTTCAAGGGCCAGGGGGCGGTCAGGCAAACCGCCCGGATAAGGGGAACAACTCACAGCCATTTCGCGGTGCTTGAGCCTGTGCCGATGATGGGACAGAAATGCAAACCAATCCTACTAGCAGCGCATCGGGATCCAAGGCATGGTTTGACTGAAGATATCTTGGGAGGAGGAGGAGGAGGAGGAGGAGGAGGGAGATTGGCGATACTCAGGACCCCAAGAATGGCTTAATTAGGGGTGAAGGCACGTTGCGTAACCGACTGGAGCGACGCGACGGACATGAGCTTGTTTGGCAGTGCTGCCACCAAGTACCAAGTGGACTGGACTGGCAGAAAAGTGACTAGACGGTCTAGTGTGAGCGGGTGTGGTGGGCTGCCAACTTGGTGGAGCGAAAAAGGATGGGAATTTGGGGAGTGAAGCACAAGCTTGTGGGTAATAGCAGCCAGTAGGTCCCTTGATGAGAGAGCACGGGCCATACAACGAACGACGGTCAGGGGTGGTGGTGACCTTTGCCTCTGAAGATCAGACTGCTGGTTGCTGCGCGTCTTTGTGTCTGGACCACCTTACATAACCGGCAAGGTGGGATTTACACAGCCAATCAGATTCCAGTAGTCCAGTCCATTGGCGGCAGAGTGGAAACGTACCTTTCACTTACAGAAAAAAAGTTTCATTTAAGCATCAACAGCTTGTGAAGACTTTGGCCGAGGTCAGAGATATCGTCTATTCCTTCTCTTTTCCAGGCTTCAGTCACGACCTTAGAGCCTCAATCGGCTTTACGATTTCCAATTAACTTCAATTCTTCAGCAAAAATGTCCCTTCCTCCGGATCTAAAGGTGTTGTGCCGCCGATTGACTTCAACACCACCGGCTCAGCTTCCTCACTCAATTCCGGCCTTCATCAACCATGTTCTCCGCTGCAAAGATGTCCTCTCTGCACCCCAAGACCTCAAGACAACCTCTAGCTCATCCGAAGCCTCGACACTGGTTCACAAGCTGAGGACCATTATTACTACCTTGTTGAACGGCAAGAGTGTTATGGGACGCTTCACCGGCGCAACTCTCGTCAAGGCCGTAATCGATGTGGGCGGCTGGGAATGCCTGAAGGAATCCGGCAACTGGGTTCGCGGACTTCTGACCATGCTTCAGGTAAGTTCCCCCCCCGGAATTCTCAGTCCGAAGTATAGATGCTAACATAGCCTAGAAAAACGACCCTTTTCCTGTCAAAGAGATCGCTATAGTTACTCTCGTCCGGATTTACAGTCTCATCCACGGCTATCAAACTCTCACTAGAGAGATCGCCACGCCAACCATCCCAACCTTCTTCAACGCGTGCCTGCAGTTGATCAAGCTCCCGCCGGCGGGCCAGCGTCTCAAGACGCCGTTGACCGTCGTTGAGACCGTCCTGGACGCATTCTCCGCCCTGATCCCTGCGTACCCGACCACCAGCCGTCCCTTCAACGGCCAGATTAGGACAGCAATCCGGCCCTACCTTGCGCCGACATCCTCTGATGGCATCACGGTCCCCCAATCACTCCGTCGTGCAAGCAGACACTTGGCCATCTCGCTGCCATTCACCACGGCGGGTAAGACGGGGCCGAGCGACGACTGGGCCAAGCTGGTCGATGAGCTGAGGAAAGGCTTCCACTCAACCGCTGACCAGGTCTTCCGTGCCGTTCAGGAGTCCTGGGAAGCATCTGCGCCGTACAACCGATCCCAGGTCGATTTCGACACGCCGCCTCAGGGTGTTGAGACGCTCGACCAGCTGCCCCAATGGTCTGGAATATCTGCTGGTCGTGACAGACTTGTCGGTCTGCTCCACTACCTGGCCGATGCACTCCGCTACGCGACGAAGACGCCTGTCACAATTCCGGTTGCTGCTTTGATGGACGTGGTCTCTCGTGTCTCCCTAATCAGCCGCAACTCCAAGTCCCAATCCTGGGACCAGGCGCTCGAGACCCAGGCCGCCGTGGGTAGAGAAGAGAAGGAGGAGCTCTGGGCCGCGATGCCCGACATACACGTCGCAGCCCTGGATCTCCTCCTGATTCTTGTGCAGAGGCTGGAGCACAACGCGTTGTCGACTATCCCAGAGATCTACGACAACATGATTCTCGTCTTCCGCTCCGGCATCAACATCCCCACGGTCCGCGCAGCCACGTACAAACTCCTCGACGAAACCCTCCCAATTGCCGGCCCCGGTCTGCAGAAGCTCACCATTGAGACTCTTAGTATCGTCTCGCTCGCCTGTTGCCGCGACATCCAGCAAGAGTTGGGCCACGTTAAAGAAGCGAAACCCGCCACCAAAACCGCTGCCGAGACCAAGAAGAACAACACCGCGGCAAACGCCGACCTCTTTCTCCCCTCGCAGACCACCTCAGAATCCCGATCCTCATCCAGACCGACCCTCGACCAATCCCATCTCGCTGCCGCCGATTCCCTCCTCGCCAGCCTCCTCACCCACCTGCCCCAGCAGCACCTCAAGCCGGGCCTGCGCGGCCTGTTGGACCAAACGGCCATCCTCTCGCGCAACCGCGACGCCATGCTCGCCAGTGTCCTTAACCCCTACGTCAACCAGGGCGGCGCCATGTTTCCCAATATCCTACCCTATCTTTCGCAGCAGTTTCCGCATGACCGCGGCGTCGAGATCCTGCGCTCCAACATCCGCTCCTCGACGCAGGGGTCCGCGGACGTTCTCGAGGGTGTCCACGCCACGCTCGAGGAGCTTGAGGCAGAGGAGGAGGCCAGAGACGGAGACGAGGAGATTGCTTCGGAGATCGAGGTCAAGGGGGATGCCGAAGACCAGGAGATGAAGGAGGCGGAGGCTGAAGCGGAGGCTGGCGGGTACTCCGCTGGGACGATCGTCGTGGCTAACGACGATGTAAATGAAGGCAGCAACCCGTTCCGCCCGTCCAAGGACGTCGAGGGGGGGTCGATCGAGGTCGTGAACCCCTTCGCCGGGACGCCTGCGCAGAAGCGCAAGCTTGACGATGAGGCGTGAGCCGGCCCAAGAGGCAGAGCGTGGAGAGGAAAACCGAGCGGGCTGTTGCGGTGCCGGAATCGGTCGCCAAGTCGGACGGGGAAGGTGATGACGACAGTGACGATGAGAGCGTGCACCTGAACATGGACCTGGACGATGATGAAGAAGAAGAAGATGAATAGCAGAAAGAGTTGGATATTTATATCTCGTGTCATTTAGTTGTGGACGGACGGATATGATACCCCACGCAAAAAGAGCTTCCAGCTTTCAGGATGAGTGATCTGGGTATAACTTTAGCTTCGGGTAAGAGCTCATGACCGTCTCTGATCTTTGTTATAATCTGTACACGATACTGTGATGTTCAGTATCCAAGGCCGTTGCGGCCGACTTATTCTCATAGGTCCATGTGAAGTGTATCTGCCCGCGATGCGACGCGTGGGCTTTTGAATCGCGAATTCCAAGCCGGTTCCACCCCCAAAGCCGAATAAGTGCCCCCTCTCAACGCCGCCAAAGAAAGAATTGCCCTCGCCTCCGTCCCATCCAACGGAGCCATGTTGTAGTGTTGAAATCAAAGTCGAAACGTGTCAAGAAAAAGAATGCTGCCCCCCTTCTACCAGTATCAGTCCCGTAGCCAAGCCCTGCGCTTCTCCTCCTTCCTCGCTCGTCGCTTCTCTTTGAACTGCTTGAGCTCCGACTTGCTAGGCTTCTTGCCGCTGCGCTCGGCCTTGAGACTACGCCCATCGTGCGAATTGGCTGCCGCGTCGACGTCGAAAAAGGCGTTCATCTGGCGCCTACTCTTGGCCTCGTCCGTGTGGCGGTCGGGGCCGTCGCCGAGAGTCTGGAACTGACCAGTGAAGCGGTTGAACTGCGCGACGGCGCCGTACTCGGCCGCGTAGGCCGCTGAGGACGCCTCGTTCACCTCGTTCTCCTCTGCCGTGTTTCCCTTGGCGTACCAGGCGTCCGGGTCGTAGTCGCCGTGGATGGCGGGGTTGTAGCCGCCCGCAGGGGGTCGGTCGTTCGTCGGAAGGGGAGGGGGGCCCGAGGGTGTTGCTGCTGCAGTCGCGGCCGGAGTCGTGCCTGGGGCTGCACTGGTCGAACCTGAGGCGGTAGCGAGGTTGAGGGTACGCGAGGGTTATCCCATTGCGTCGCACCTGTGAAGCGGTTGTAGAAGAAGTATGCTTGAGAGGTCGGGTCCCACTGGAAGTCCCAGCCGTCGTCTTCGGCCGCGGGAGGGGCTTCCGATGGGAGAGGTGGCGCCTCGTTGGGGAGGGGCGGCACATCGGAAGAAGAGGCAAGCTTCTCATCGTTGGTATCGGCAGCCACGGGAGACGCGATAGAACTGGCCTCGCCGGACTCTGAGGAGCTCGAGTCCCGCTGGACATCGTTGTTGTCGCCCTCGGGATGAGTGATGGGAACTTGCTTGGTGGTTTGCTTGCCCTCAACAACGTCGTCAACCGCTCTGCTCTCTTCGGGCTCAGCCTCGCGCGGGGAGGAGGCGGGTCGTGGAGAGTCTGACGCCATGGTTTCACGGACGGAATGCAGGGCTTAATGAAATGGCGTGTGTGAAGTCGCGTGGTTATGTTGAAAATGTCGAGCGTCTGTCACCGGCTTGGCAGGAGCTTCATTGCTTGAAAGAAGTTTGGCGAACTTGAAGCGCGCTTTGGTGAACAGGCAGCGGCGCGCAGGGGAACGGCGAAGGAGGGTTGCAGTCTTTCAGCGGTGCTCGGATAAGTGCAGCATTCACCTGAAATTTGAACACAAGGAAGATGCCGCCAAGGTGGGAAAAATGACGGCGATTGACAGGTGAGAGCGGTGCCGGTGGGTAAGAGGCTGGCTGGTGTGTACCACCCCCGCCACACTGTGCAAATCCTCTGTGAAGCTTAGTCACCAAAATACTGTGTGGGGCGATCTGTCAGAACCTAGTCCCAAAGTAACGCAAATTGCAGGTGCCCTCAGATACATAATGAAGCTGGGAAGTGGAAATCGCAACACGAATGATGCGTTGGAGGGGCTCCAGAATTATGGTTCCTTCCAGAGCTTTCACTGGACAGGCAGGCTGAGAGCAACGGAGGTAGATCCGGACCACAGACCACGCACGACAAGACCTGGACGATGAGAACCTATGGCTCTAATTGTTTTCAAGGCATCACCTGTCTGTCTTCCATTCGTCCTCTCCCTCTCTCTCATCGATTCGTCAGCCTACCCACATGCTGTCTCTTTCCAACACGGCTGCAACACTATTCCAACCCTTTCCACATCTGTCTGGGCTACCGTTGAGTCCCTGCCGACGGCTCACCGCATTGATCCCTCTACACATCATCCTGCCTCGCCGTCCTCCCAGCCGACAACTCCGTCGCTGAACGTCTCTCATCAACCGCCGTTAGACTCGTCAGCCAATGTCTAAGCCTGCAGCAAACCTTCGTCTTCAACTCCTGCTACGACTTTCCCTTCTGTGCATTGTCTGCTCTTTCTGTGCTTCATCAGCTCCTCGATCGGTTATTATGCCGCCTTTGCCTTTGGCCCTTCTGCCGAATACCCCTCAATTTTTCACCATCACAAACGGCGGGGTTTGGAGTAACATTCTGAACGAAACAGGCCCATCGTGACACTTGCCCCCCCACGACCCCGGGAGGGCGGTATTCGAGAAGCCAATTTTGAGTCTAGGTGGTTCTTCAAAGTGAGAAGCACCAGGCGCATTAGCTACGCCCCCCTTAACTGCCATGTCTGATCAGAACAAGCCGTTGCAACCATTGCGGCCTTTACTTCCGGCCCCTAACGCTTCACAGCCGGTTCCGCGACGTTCAATCCCGACCTCATCGAGGAAACGGCTGCCAAACACCAAAGTTGCATGTAACGCTTGCCGATCCAAGAAGAAAGCTGTGAGTATACCTGGCATGTTTCCAGCATAACCAGCTTCACTCTTACTAGAGACTGACACGCTTGAAACTTAGTGTGACGGCAAAAGACCTGCTTGCACACCTTGCACAGAACTCTCGACACCATGCGCCTACATCAGTGTCAACGAAACGGAGACGGCAGCGATGGCACTCAAGCGAGAGAACCGGATGCTCCGGGATATGCTGAGTAAACTTGCGGCGATGCCAGACGGTGTTGCCCTTCATGCTCTCAAGCAGCTGGAATGTGCTGTCGACCCATACGCCGCTCTCCGCGCCATCAGACCATCGGGGCCGAAGGACGGTCGAGGCATTCTGCCTCATGTTCATTCCAATATCGAGTTTGAACTTACGAGGCGGCATCCTTCCGCATACCCGCAGACTCGGAGGTTATTACGCATTGAGAAGTCGGAGAATACGGGACCTAGACCAGCCAAGATGGCGCGAATGGCAGACCCATCCAAGGAAGAACATGCATCCCTAAGGGGCAGTAAGGACCCTTTCACGACTGAAATCACGGTGGACGACCATTTTGCCGCGTCGGGGGTGCCATCTGCACCATACAATACCCCTTTCTTCGTGCTGCCTATGGGTCCTATTCCTCCGCCTTCTCCGTCCACTCGCAGAGGTTTGCGGTTGAAAAGCCTCAACATAAGCTTTTGGACCATAGTCCCCATTACCAACCAAGATGCAGCAGACGTCATATCACTATACCTGGAAACAGATCATCCGATATTAGGGCTGTTAGATGCTGACCTGTTTCTCGATGATTTGATTAGCGGGGAAGTGTATTACTGCTCTTCTCTCCTTGTCAATGCCCTGCTTGCATTTGCCTGTGTCAGTCTTCCCCATGTCCATCGCTTGAGCTCACATGGCTGACTTTCTCATCCAGCAAGCATACGCAGCCAAACAGCCAGAGGCGTCTCGCTGGAGTCAGGAGCTAGAAGCAGAGGCAAGCAAGCTCTGGCTCGCGCACGGCGATGACACCCTGCCCACCATCACTGCCTTGGCTTTCTTAATTCAGTCATGCGGATGTAACGGCAATGGCGAACTAAACGTTCGATATATCAAGGAGGCAGCAGCCATGGCTAAGCGGCTGAAGCTTTTTGGCTGTCCTGATGCATACAACATTTTAGATGTGAGCCGTATGTCAGAAAGACAGGCTCAAGAAACCGTTCAGGCTGCATGGGGGGTCTTCAACACTCTAAGGTGAGCAAATGGCAGACGAGCTTCTCTTGCAAAGAAATCTTCTTAACGGTGGCACAGCATGGTTTCCCAGTTCTATCTCCCAGCGACTACCGAATATCCACCGACGCTCCCCATACCGGGTAAAGGCAGGTTCACGGATCAACAGGTCAAGATCGAACACACGCAAAGCAGCAGACAGAATAGCGTGGAATCTTCATCAGAATCAGATAGCGGGTCACAGTCCCGGATTTCAACAAAACGGGGCCGGCCATCGCCATTACCACCATCATTTATCTCTGAGACATTCGCGACCCTTTGCGAGTTGTGGGTGATATCGTCTCAAATCACATGGGCTTATCAGCATGATAGCAGCCCCGGGCACTCGTCGCAGGCTTTCGCGCTCGAAAAGTACAGCAAACTCCTGGTTTGGGCGGATAATTTGTCCGAGGGCATGGAGCGTGGCGAGCACAGCCCGGCCCATGTGCTCGTCTGCCAGTAAGTCGAGTCGTAGTCTCGGTCGGCATTTGCTTCGATGCTCACAATTTACGTAGCATGTGGTTTCACGGCACAGTCCTTTACCTCCTCAGGCCGTTTATTCCCAGCGACCAGCAGCATGGCTTCAAATCCTGGTCGCCGTCGGCAAGTCAGGCACACGCCTTTTTTGCAGCTTCCGTCGAACAGCTGAAAGAGCTGGTCGAGGTGTATGCGTCGTACCCACAGGCGACGTACAGCATTTTCGGTCACGCGGCGCTGTTGCATGTGGCCAACGCTGTTGCCAGCGACACAAGCAACCCGAATTGGCGTCCCTACTTTCTGAGTTGCATTCGCGCGTACGGGGCCCTTTATAGCTCATTTACCGTTGCCGAGGTGATCGCCGGGGGCTTGTTGTCTATGGTGGTCAGGAAGAGCGCCATGGAAGTGACGGAAGCCTTTGGGCTGCTACAGGAGCTGCGGACGAAGAAGTCCCAAAAGCGTGTGGGCCGGGCCACCGGGATGTTTGTGACCGACCTCGATCTGGCCGTAACGGACCGCGAGGGTGCGAGGGTGGACAGAGTGATGGAGAAGTTTGAGGAAATGACTATCTTGGACGAGTTTACCTCGGGCATAATCTGACGGGAGAAGAGACGCACTTATCTCTGGCCGTATGGTCCAATCCACACAACTCTTGGGGGTGGTTCTAATGAAGCAACCAGATTAGTTCAACGAATTGAGTACCCTCGCGACATTTGTATTGACGGAAGCCAGTGAGCCGCAAACCATTCCACTGGACACATTATGTATCTCCGACGCGTCTTCACTAGACGGGTCGGGACTGCTACCGCTCATCATGTTGCCATCCTCGTCATCCCTTCAACAGCAAGCAGATAAACGAGAAGCAATCCCATTTTACGCAGAGGTCAACGTGCACTTCTTCAAGGTAGGCCCCCGATCTGGAATCTTACAATGGCGAACTTTCTATGATTTGTTGAGTTTGGGTTTTTCTTGATAGAGCTTCGTGAATCGCTTGCCGAAGGTTGTTGCGAATGGGTGACTCTACCTCAAGAAAGCAGCGTATGCAGAGCATGTGAGAGAATCAAGCGCTCACTAAATCCGTCTATCAGTGCCAAGATTTCCCTTGGAACCAAGCTCCGTACCACTACAGTTCTGGAACAGACCAAGGCGTATCTTCAGCCTGTAGGCCGGCAGTTGGTGTAAGTCGTTCACTAAACGACTACGGGGTTGACAGGGAGCGACGAGAACCCGCATCCTTATTGGAGAGCGAGACCCGCCCCTGCGTCCTTCTCGCATGTGTACGGATAACACTACAGGCCCCTCTATTTCGCACCGACCTCACCCCGTGAAAAGCAGCGCTAGATCCTCTCAATTCACCTTGCTCCTTTGCAACACACATCGGCCCTTCAGTTAGCTGAAGAAACGTTGTATTCCACGGTCCTTTGATCAACCAGCCTCTCCGACCGTCTCAATGCAACCTGCAGGCCTCTCCCACGGCCACAAATAGCTCCCACCATGACAGCCGTGCTTGTGGCCAATTTTCCGCTGTCGCGCCTAGAAGTCTAGAGCGGCACGGGAAGCTCCATACGACGACACTAACAGAACAGAGACCAAGCTGTATGCACCGCCGCATGCGGATGTTTGAGTGCCATCGCTCATCCGAAGGCCATTTCGGGCCAAGTCCCCCCATCTTCATTTACTGTCGTCTAGCCTTCCCGCGTTGGTTCATGGACGAAATCGCCTCCGCTCGGGCACGCTTGGCGGACGGGGTCGCCTCGACCGCTACGCAGCCGTCGCAGTGGCCGCAAGTATTGCGCTTGAACTCTGACAGTATTTCCAAATCATAGCGACTAACTGGCCGCTAGAAAAAGAAGCACCAGTCGCCGGTTTCGTTAGTATCGCTGGCGCGATCTGCAAAGGGCCCCCCTACCTTTTGGAACCTCGATCTGGGCCGTTTCCTGGGTGAAGCGATGGCCTGGCCTTCCAGTGGCTCGATGACATCCGAGAGAGGAAGGAAACATTGCGCACGCTCGATCGCGTCTCACATTCCGGTGTGCCGCGGATGGTGAGCTCCAGAGCAACATGTCTTTTGAGCGTGGATTTGCACGTTTTCTCGGAGGAGTTATCGATTCCTCGTATTAAATGCCCAATGCCGCTCCTCCTTTCAAGTTCCCCATCTCATTACTGATGGAGCCCTCATCCCTCAGCGCCAAGCCTACACAGACAAGCAGGAACCATGTCTTTCATACGGTTATCTCTCTTGAGTCTCGCTCTCGCGCTCGTGCCATTGGCTGTGGCCGATGATCAACCTTACGTGGCCGACTCGGTGTGTGATTGCTACTTGACCAATTCGTCAGAGAGCTACTTCACCAATCACCTGTTCTTCGACTTCCGCAGCCTCGAACAATATGCTAAAGTCCCCGACCTTCTCAACGACTGGGACGCGAGTGCCAACGCACCAGTGACATCTGACTACTTCAACTCGGACGCCTGGACCTCGATATGGGGCATTCAGAATTGGAACAACACCGACAAGGTGGGAAAGGACGGCAACGACGCGACGGTTCGCATGGTCAACTCCGCCAACAACATCTACATTGAGAAGAACAGCGACAAGGATGCATCGTCCGACACCTTTATGAGCATGCGCACCGCGCGTCTCAAGGATTTCCAGACGTCTGCCGAGATGGAGACGGTTTCAATGGGCTACCACTTCGTCTCTGTCCGCATGCTCGCCCGCACCCTCGGCGATGCAGGCGCGTGCACAGCTCTGTTCACCTACCGCGAAGCCGACAAGTACGCCGACGTCCAGGAGGCCGACATCGAGGTTCTGACCAAGGATCCCGAAGACCGCATCCAGTACACAAATCAGCCGTCCTTCGACTCCCAAGGCAACACTATCGACAAGTCGACGCAAAACGGCACTATGCCCAGCGGCACCTCGTGGCGAGACTGGGCCGTCCACCGCCTGGATTGGGACAAAAAGGACAGCACCTGGCTCGTCGACGGCTCGGAGGTCTCTAGCATCTCGTTCCAGGTCCCTCGCGACCCCAGCCGCGTCATGCTCAACTCGTGGAGTGATGGCGGGTCATGGTCCGGAGTCATGAAGGTTGGCGATTCGGCCGTCATGCAGATCCAATGGATCGAGATGGTCTTCAACAACACCGAAAAATCTTCGTCGAAGCGGGATGTCGGGCTTCAGCGGCACGGTCATGGACCTGAGGGCCGGCTGGAGCGCCGCAATGGCCACGGGAAATGCCGGGTCGTTTGCAGTATCGACTCGTCGAACACCATCGGCCAGGCCGTGATGCTGCACAACGGGACGCACCCGGCCAGCTGCTGGGCCAATCCAGCACCGTGGCTTTCTGGCTGCCTGTGGCACTCATGTCCGCCATGTTCTTTCATTTCTGGTCGTAGTTTATGGCATATATATGTGATCACTGCCGGCATAGCAAGGGTGTCAAAATGTAGCATATCTTCTTAAAATCTGTCCGTTTTGAAAAACATTACAAAGAAGAAGGAAATCCGTACATCATCTGTTTGATACGAAAAAAAAAGGAAATGTACAATTTGGTTTTCTCGAATGGCTAGGGGAAACATAAAGTCTTACAGCTTCAGTTGTCAGAAATTCTAAACACGCAAACAGAGCTCAATCCCTGCCGCTCCAGCATCGACGTACCTTTACAGTGGGCCCCCAAGCTGTTCCCCCCTGCCATTCACAGGCCGAGAACCTCGGGCGCGATTGACCTATGGCAGGGAGGGGCACTGGGTGTGTCGAATGGGAGGATGCTCCAAAAAAAACCCTTGTTGCAGCTCAACCCGTCACTCCTCAACAAAGTTCCCGTCCCTCTGGCGACTTGCATCCTCCCAGAAAGAAAAAAACCCCCCTTGGATGCAACCCTGCCGATTGTGACGACCGACGACAAGCTTTCGTCGAAATCTAGCTCTTAACAAACCACCAGCAGCCAGGCAGCAAGGAGCCGACCAAGCAAACGGAGCAAGCGACAATGGCCGACACAGCAGCCGGCCCGACCAGGCCGCAGCGGCGGTCCTCGCCCGTCAAGAATGGCTACCTGATTCTCTACAACTTCGTCTCCGCCGTCGCCTGGGCCACCGTCCTGGGCCGCACCATCGCCCTCTTCGCTCTCCGCGGCCCTCGCTTCGTCCACCTCGGTGTCGGCGACTGGACGCGCTGGACTCAGACGATGGCCGCCATGGAGGTCCTGCACGCTCTACTCGGTGCGAATCCCCTCTCCTTTTCAAGCCTCTCTGTAACTGCTTCAGGAGCGTCCAGCTAACCATGTCCTTCCCGCAGGTGTCGTCCGAGCCCCCGTCTTCACGACCGTCATGCAGGTCCTCAGCCGCTTCGTTCTCGTCTGGGGCGTCGTGTACCCCTTCCCCTGGCTGGCCCGGAGCACCTGGTACTCGTCGATGCTGCTGGCCTGGAGCGTCACCGAGGTCATTCGCTACTCGTACTTTGCGCTGAACCTGAGCGGTGTCCAGCCGAAGCCCCTCACATGGCTGCGGTACAACACGTTTTTCGTGCTGTACCCCATCGGCATCACGAGCGAGTGCGTGCTCATCTACTACGCCGCCGAGCCCGCCAAGCAATTCGGCGAGCTTTTCCCCTACATTTCCTACGCCATTCTGGCTGTCTACGTGCCTGGTAGGTTACGCCCCTTCAACTGTCTGCAAGCAGAGGAGAGACTAACGCCGGCAGGTTCGTACATTCTCTACACGTACATGATGAAGCAGAGGAGCAAAGTCATGCGCAACTTGAAGGCCGAGGAGGCGGGCCGCTCAAAGACTCAGTAGATGTTCGGGAAAGAAAGAGGAGAGAATCCAAGTAGTCTGGTGGGGATTCCGGAACTACACTAAGACGGGTATGGATATAGACAAAAAGGAAGAGCAGCTAGGGCGCAAAGTCGCTCGAGGGTAGCAGCATCCGTATTATAGAAAAAAATGAAGCGCATCCGACATCAAGCAGTATCACTCTCGCCCGCCTCCTTGATAGCAGGCTTGTCCTCTTCGCTCGTCTCGTACCACTCATTCCGCGTCCACTGGGCAACCAGAGTAACCGCATCCTTCTTGAGCTTGTCGTACCCCGGGTTCATCTTCGCGTCAAACATGTCTGTCACCCAGTCAGCATTGCAATCTCATCGAATCCCCTTGCCCACTTACTCATATGCGCCTGCGTCTCCTCCGTAGCAGCATCATTCACAGCAACCTCCCACACCCCGGCATCCCCCCTCTTGGGCAGATTACAAAACGTCCGATCCTTGCCCAGCACCGTCCCGACGACGCTCACCTCCTTGGACCCCGCCGCCTTCCCGAGCCGCGTGTACAGGTTCGCGAACCCGACGTCGAG
Source organism: Colletotrichum coccodes (assembly GCA_020466075.1). Classification (NCBI taxonomy): domain Eukaryota; kingdom Fungi; phylum Ascomycota; class Sordariomycetes; order Glomerellales; family Glomerellaceae; genus Colletotrichum; species Colletotrichum coccodes. The sequence continues at coordinate 35,963 of JAIMZG010002061.1, forward strand.
CTCCTTGTTCAGCCTCGCCATGTACTGCACCCGCTTCTGCAGCTCGGCGCCCTTGGCCAGGCACCCCACGAACTCGAGGTGCGACGTCGCCCACGACAGGCCCTGGGTGATGTGCTCGCGGTTGTAATACGCCGCGCCCGCGCTCGCCGCCACGGCCGCCGCGCTGCCGGCCACCATCGCGATCTTGCCCCACTTCCCCCAGGCGCTCTGTTGCTGCTGGGAGGAGTTTGCGGGCGGAGCGGGGAGTGCGGCGACGGGGGCTCTATTCCGCGACGGCGAGGGGGACGTAGCCTGCTTCGTGCCCCAGAGGGCCGTGCCGAGGCCGCTGAGCTGCGTCATGGCGGCGTTGGCGGCGTTATAGTGGCCCTCTGCGCCGTGGGCCACGACGCCAGGGGAGATCCCGAGGTAAGGGGTGTCGAAGGCGATGACGCCCTGGATGTAAGGGAACATGAGCGTGTTGAAGGGGTCCGGGGACGGGTCGTCGGCGGCCTTCTTCTCGACGCCGTCCTCCGAGTAGATGGGTTTGTCCGAGGTGAGGCCGATGACTGTCTCGGCGGCGACAATGCCGCCCATGGAGTGACCGGCCAGGACGACGCGCACCGAGGGGTCGACGGTGGGCGACGGCGTGCCGTTTGCGACCTCGAGGTCGATGACCTTTTCCAGGAGCCTGTGAATGAGTGTCAAAGAGGGGTTCATCGGATGCGAAGGGATGGGGGGCTACCAGTCGCGGAACCGGCTCACGCAATCCCCCAGGTCACCCCGCGTCTCATATTTCGGATACACGACGACGTTCACGTTGATCTTGGGCAGCGCGGCGGCGAGGTCTGCACGCAGCTGCTCCGTGAAGCCATCCTTGTCGCCGAAGGTGTCGTCACCCCCCTGTTAATTATGATGTTAGAAAATGCTCTGGAGAAGGAGAACGGCGCGACCTGCTTTGAACCCGTGAATGAAAACCAAGAGTAACGTCTTCTTCATCTTGCATCCCTCTCCATCGAGGTCGTGAGTAAGACAGAAGGTTCTGGGACACCTACCTGGCTTCGCTTGGAGCTTGACGTCTCACAGTGCATCCCACGGTGTGAGCAAGTGTCAAGTGCCCCGCCTCGCCGCCTCACCACCCCGCCCATGTGACTGTCTTCCTTGGATCTCCGAAAGCAACAACCTCACCTGACTCTACCTCATGAAGTTGAGAACATTAGACAAGTTACCTTGGCAGAGTGCGGCAACTGCCATTTACACACTCACTAGGCCCCGTTCCCAATGTTGTTTTCGTTGCCTTCGCATCAGCTCACCATTGATCGGAGATCAGCCTGAACCTCACTCAGACTGAACGAACTCATGTCAATTAGGGGTTTCCACTTACTCTTCAACCAATGAAAGGGGGCGTTTGCAATATGATTACTCGGCCACTCAAGAAGAGGTCTTGAGGATATGTATGCGGGAATATGCAAGGCTTCGCGCGGGGCTCCGAGCATGGCGGTTGTGATGTATCCTCGATGACTGGCCGAGAAAGGACGTCGTATTTCCACATGGATCTCGCGACGTTGCTGCCACCCATACACTCATCGCACCTGTCTCAAAATCGATGATAGTTGGACGCCAAAATATTTGCACCACCAACGTGACTGGCAGCGTTCTGGTCTAGAGAAGCACGTGAAGACTAGGAGGCTGGAGGAGCTTTATAGCAACGTCCCGAGATATCCGATCTTGTCTCATAACCGGAATAGAGATGAGGTCATTCACCAGGACCTCGAGTGCCCAGAATGCACAAGAAAGCGAGGTTACGCTTAGGTCGACAGCTTCTGCTCCTCTGCAACGAAAGACGGGCGCGGCGTCGTATAGATGAACACCTTGCCGCATCGACAAAACAAGCAACGCAGAACTTCCCGAGGCCATCAACTCCATATCTCATTGGTACGGCGACGCTGATACCTGCTATTCTTATCTGAAGATGTATCCGAATATGATTGCGTCACATTCGTGAGTTTCCCAGCTCCCGAGACCCCGTTTGAGCGAAGACGTTGGCTCTGAAGAGGCTGGACTCTGCAATAACTTCTTGCTCCTCGTCGCGTCAGTATCTACAGCAACACGTCGTTGTATCTGGCCGATTTTCTTCCCAATCCGAAGCTATTGAAGCCACTTCTCAGATATTGGCATTTCTTCTAGACAGAGGGAGTGCCTTTTGCTCTACAACAATTACAGGGCGTATGACATGGGCCGTCAACCGCCAGCCAATTAGAAAAGAAGAGTGGCCTTGTTCACTCCTCGGTGCTCTCGGTTTCAAATGCCTCTGTTATGCGATGACGAAGATCATGCGTTCAAGAGACTGCAAATAAATAGCATGGAAAGGTCTATCGGCAATCCTATTCTAGCGCGGCGACTATCGCGGCCCTTGCCATTGCCACACATTGGTCTCAACTATGAAAAGACTAAATACGGCATGGAGAGGCCGGCTCCGTACCGACCTGAGACCTTGCTCCAAAGGATATGTCTCGTCAACTAGAGGACTTTGCTGGCGGCATCGAGATGATACCTGTGTATGAGGTCAGGTCCGTCACGGAAATGCACCTCTCCTCGAGTGGGGACACAGACGTATGGTAGCCTCAAATGCAAAACGCCCACAGAACACGGACACGCACTTTCCATTCCTCTTTTACTGACTGTTATCTCAGATGAGTTTGTCCGCCCTTATCAGCCTAGTCCACTGGTCAAACTACCCTGGCAGCTTGTGCAATGGGCACAGCATAAAACCATCTATATCGAGAAGTCTGACCAACACAAGAACCAGAAGCATCCCGTATGGCTTAGAGGGCTCTGATGTTCATTATCTCGAACACCCCCCTTGAACAATCTTCCTGAACGGCTGGTACAGATGGTACTGCTTGATGCAGACTAAGAATCATGGGACTCATCGTTGCACCTTCTGGTGACCAGAGCCACTGGCGACGAACTCTTCTCCACTACTAATGAGAGTGGAGGGAAGGCGGTTTCGTCGTCATTCTTGAGAAACAAGGTCAGTTTGAATTTTTCTTCTCACCCGACAATGTCCTTCCACTTTTTATCTGCCGTGCCGTCTGCAAACTAGAGAAAATCTCCCTCGCGAATCGACGAACATGAATGTCTCTGACGCAACCAGAGTTCTTTACTGGGATTGCAGGGCCCACAAGGTCAAGATCATGCATGGCACGTTTATCGGGCAGAACATGCTGGTTATCAAAGTTCTCGAAAAGCATGAACGGTGGGACGTCTTTCTGAATGTTGTACTCTCATGTACGGCCTCTCATGTGCTACGGGATCTCTACTTCATTACTTACAGTATCTGGATATGCAGCAAGACCGAGCTTTGCTTAGTACTGGGGGTTATTGCTCTCTGGGATTCCAAGGGAGAATAAGTCAACTACACGGAGGCGGTGATGGTTATGGGGACTACCTCTGCCTCTTTTCAGTACTCGTCCTAAAGCCCGCTTTCCAGCACGTGTCACGGATCCGCCAGATCTATTTACGGCAGGTGATGCAGATACATTTCTCTGTCCATATATGGACAAACACTGATTCACACAGTTCCTACACTGCCACCAGAATTCAGGCTCATTTGGAGATGCAAAATGATACAATCGGACTAGGTCTTGTTGATTGTGCGTCTTGCAGTTTAGGTTAACTAGTGCATGTCTCTTGATATCCTCACAGAGCGAGGGACAGCGTCACTCCAGGAGTTCATCGATGCACATCTTTCAGTCTCTGCGACGGTATTTGGGGATAGGGGAAACGTTCTGGTTATCTCACTGTCATCCGCATGCTTGGCCAGTCAGCCTCGGCCTTTTGGAAAACTGCCACCCTTTCGCATAACGAAAACGCCAGGCGCCGTAGGCGCCAGTAACGTCTGTCCAGCAACGCGAACTTGATGAGCAGCTTGGTTGCTGGGCAGCTCCACCACGTCGACGATGATGAGAAAACTTTCAAGTTCACCTTTGCATATTCCTCCCGCTTCTGCTTTAGGTAATGGCTCTTACTGCCCTCGTGCCACAACTTTCACGAGATACGCCCGGCATGTCGGTGCTGCGCTACTTTTTCCTGGCGCGATCGAGGTGTCTTTAAATGGGTAAGCTTCCCGGCTGTGACTGATGCCAAAAGTCGAGGTCCAACTCAGTTTCTGCCAAGCAGCTCTACCACTCACGAAAAACGTAACCTTTTCGAGAATTACAAAATTGCAGAATTCCTCTAAATGACATTTGCCTGCTTTTGCATCCCCGCTCCAAACTCAGTGGTACCCAAAGCGTCCTCATTCCACATGCCCAATGGACAAGTTAATATGTGGCCGTCAACCTCTGCACAAGGTACGTTCCGCTATTGATGCCTTCGTACTTCTTCTCCGCCTCCGTTGTGTATGTGCCGGGAATGGCCTCGATATGGCTCTTGAAGTTGGGGTTGCAGAAGTAACTGCTTGACATCAGCATTCCTATATTCAAAAGCGAAGGCCCAAACACTCACGCAATGCTGTAACGCGGCGGGTACTCTGCGCCATCTTCTGGTTTCCTGGGGGGCTCGACGACTCGGTGGATGGTGCTCTTGATGGTATCGTTGCTCCAACGTGCGAGCAGGTCACCTGCGTTGACGACCACCGTTCCAGGAATGGGCGTAGCATCCACGAACTGTCCGTTTGGACTTCTTACCTGCAGTCCACCACGATCATCCTGGAAAAGCAGCGTGATAGAGCCGTAGTCACTGTGCTCGCCAGCGCGGACCTGGCCAGGGTTGATCTTGAAGACGTTGGGGTCGACGGACGGGTAGTGCAGCAGACGCAGCGTGTTGTCGCCGACATCCGTGAAACTGTCGAAGAAGTGCTCATCTAGGCCCATACCCACAGCAATAGCGCGCATAACCTCAATGTGCAACGCCTTGCACTGGTCATGGAACTCGAGCATCTGCGACTTGAACCCCGCGACGCGCGTACCTTCCTTCTCGACAGGCCACTGGTTTGGGTGATCAGGCTCGCCCTCGCGGCCGATCTCAAAACTCTCCTTCAGATCGGGGTTCCCCGCGCGCACCTTTTCGATCTCGACATTGGTCGTGAGATTGCTGACCTTCTCGCGGCCGGGCGCCGAGTAGCCGCGGTTCGCCTCGGGAGTGGTCCAGCCGAGGGAGACCTTTGTGTCGTCGTCCTGGGAGAAAAAATCGGCCGACTTGGCGAAGGTGGCGGCCCGGAGCTCCGGGGTGATGGGCACGTTCTGGAGGTAGATGAAACCGGCGTTCTGGAAGCCTCGAGAATCTGCTTGGCTGTCGCAGTGCGCTTGGCAGCGTCGCCTTCGAGGAAGGCCGAGAAGTCGATGAGCTGGGAGCAGGTGAGCGGCGGCACGTGAGCTGTTGGAGATGTGTGTCACTCACGGGGATGAAGAGGCCCTCCTTGTCTACTGCCGTGGCCGCCATATTGATCTCGATATCGCACTCAGTGGTTAGAATTCGGGCGTGAGTTCTCAATCAGAAGTGCCAGCAGACCATCACTTGAACCAAAGGCGATGATATTGGATAAGAAGTCGTGATAAGGTTCCTCACTAAAACACGTGCGGGACGGGATCCGTGTGACTTATATCTGCCTGGTACTTGAGTAGCACCCGTGAGAGCGGCGCATCAGCCAACCACAAGCCGAGTATTAACTTCGTATCATACCAGCCAACCACCGCCGCCATCCGATCAACCTGGACGGGCCAAGCTCCCCCTGGCTGATCCCGGCCATACGGGCGATACAGGAAGAGACCCTTGAAGGGTTCGGGGGCAATTAAGACGGCCGGAACCGCAGTCGAACGAGAGGGGCCGGAGACCTCCTACACGTTATACATACGTGTAAGACGAAAGGTGGCGTTACCCCGCCAAAGTAAAAAGGTGAGGAAAAGCGCGATGATAAGGTCCGGGTGAGCAAAGGAGAGGATGAGATAACGGCGGGGTAAAAGATAATCGGAGAGGGAGGATTGGGTTGCAGCCACCGTAGTTGGAGGCGCCCGTGTGTGGGGTTGTGAGGAGGGTGGGTGTACTGGTCGCATATGAGGGGAACATGGATCGGGCATGCGGGTCAAGGCGACCTCGTCACCTTCCTGGAAAGACGTAGTACGTCGGGTCACTGGTACTTACTTTAGGAAGACGAGAGGCCAGTTCTGTTGTCCTAGGAAAGATCCGTCGCGAAAAAGACCAGAAGCTGTTTTTTCTGTTCCTGGGTTGTAAGCAAGCCGGGATCTTTCACAACTCGCGACCGAGCCCCGTTATACTGTAAGTTGGCCACCACCCAAGTTCTCATGTCTTCGTTGTCAAAACACAAGCTCACCAACAACAGACACAGACACTGGTGATCGTCACCACTCACTTCGGCTCACTCCGGAAATAAGAGAACACAAAGATAAAAGAGAACGCCCGTCGGCTAGATACAGAATGGCCTCATCAACGCCCATGAAGGTGGTGGACATCCACACCCACATGTACCCCCGTCATACATCAAGATTCTCGAGTCTAGAACCACCATTCCCGTCGTCCGCAGCTTCCCACAAACACCAGACCCGCGCCTCATTCTCCTGGCCTCGGAGGAGCAGGCCCTGGATGAAGCCACCAGGGACCCATCGGCGAAGCCTCCCGGCCGGCCGCTGACTTCTCACTACGCCTCACTCGACCAAAAAGTGCATTTCATGGACACGCACAAGATTGACATCTCGGTCGTCTCCCTGGCGAACCCGTGGCTCGACTTCGTCGACGCCTCTGAATCGGGCACCATGGCCAAGGGCGTCAACGAGGAGTTCGACGCCATGTGCGCCGCGCACCCGGGCCGCCTCTTCTTCTTTGCCACTCTGCCTCTGACTGCGCCGCTCGAGACCATCCTCGAAGCTATCAAACACGTCAAGGCACTCAAGTACTGCCGTGGCATCATCCTCGGCACGTCGGGACTGGGCAAGGGTCTCGACGACCCGGATCTGCTGCCCATCTTCAAGGCCATTGCCGCCGCCCATCTGACCATCTTCCTGCATCCGCACTACGGGCTGCCGAACGACGTCTGGGGCCCCAGAGCGAGCAACGAGTACGGCCACGTGCTGCCTCTGGCCTTGGGTTTCCCTATGGAGACCACCATCGCCGTGGCGCGCATGTACCTGGCCGGCGTCTTCGATGCAGTGCCGGAACTGCGCATGCTCCTGGCCCACAGTGGCGGCACGCTGCCCTTCCTCGCGGGACGCATCGAGAGCTGTATCATGCACGACGGACAGCTGGTGCGCGAGGGCAAGGTCGGCAAGGGCCGTAGGAAGGTGTGGGATGTACTCAAGGAGCAGATCTACCTCGACGCCGTCATCTACTCCGAGGTTGGATTGAAGGCAGCCATTGACGCGAGCGGAGCGGACAGACTCATGTTCGGCACGGATCACCCCTTCTTTCCGCCATTGACTACCGATGAGCAGGGTGAGTGGGAGAGCGTGAGCATGAACGCCGACGCGGTGGCTGCGGCGGTGGGCGAGGGGAGTGACCAGGCAAAGGCCATCATGGGCGGCAACGCGATCAAGATCCTGAATCTCAGGACAGATTAAGCATGTAGCTTAGATAGGAATGAAATAGATGTCACTCATGGATGAAAAGGTGCGAAATCTCATATGAGAATGACTGCGCGCTGGGTGAGCAGCCCTTACCGCTTTCTTCTTCAGGCTAAGCCCGGCGGGAGCACGCTTTACCGCCTTCCGCTTTCACCATCCGTATCCCGTTTCTGCCGGCATTACTGAAAATATGGCCGCTGGCCCCGCGATGTACTTTCATCCCGCATCAACCGACACGATCAGACTCATCAATTTGTTCGACATTCAGCTCTTGTAGACGCCATATCATATACAAGAGTTCTTTTCATTACAAATCATCTCAAAATGGCGGCTGAAGTCCGCCGCTCCAACGGCACGCGCCTTGATGCGTCCCTCGGCATCACTGAGCGTATCGCGCCGAGCATGACAGCTTGGACCGGAGATATGCGTAAGAGGTGAGCCCCCCTGGTTTACGCCAATTGGCCTCCAATCCTGACTAAAACCCCCAGATATACCGACTTCCAAGTTTACGAGATCAACAAAGATGGCTCCGTCCTTCACCTCAAGGAAACCCGTCTCCCCCCACCTCCCAAAGAGCC
>JAIMZG010002062.1:0-22173 GCA_020466075.1 Colletotrichum coccodes
CCCACTAGCTGACTAATCACCAAAGCCCTGTCAGATCTCTGACACAGGGCCAACAGCTAATTGTCTAGAAAGGAAGGAACTTTTCAGAAGCGGTCACGAAGACGAAAACATGGGCCTTTTCAACGTGGCGGTAAACATTTTGATCCCGGTTGATAACGGCAATTTAGACGATGCTAAAATTTATCTACTCCCATGAATCGACCGATTCATGCGGAGCGAGTTGCTCACACCGGAAAGCACCGTCGGAAAAATCACATGCTTGATAGCGGAGAAGTCTATAAGCGTCGTATTTGGTCCCGCTGTCTATTTTGCTTGACGTAGACTGTCTCACAGATAGATTCCCATATTTCGGTTGTCCTACTGGCTCCAGAACGTTTCGGAAGGCTTGTGGCGTTGTAACGCACGCCAAAGCCGCCGAATTTATCCCAAGTTGTGCCACACATGAAGGCGGAGGACCGTAACACTGGCCAAAGAGAGATTTAAGGAGGATAGTCGCCACCCCAAGGGTCATCGCGAGCTTCGAGTTGCGCACTAGAAATCATAAGTGTCAAATAATCAGCCTGATGCCACATCAAGCTCGAGTGTCACAGAAATTCTTACTCTGGAAGAGTAGGAGCGGCGATGACCACGGACATCAGCATAGCGGCAATGAGAGTGTAGTACTTCATCTGAAAGTAGTACTGTTAGTCTCGGTCGCGTTGAAGGCCAATTGAACGTCACTGCGGCTTACATTGATCGGCGATGGTGTCGGAATCGAGTGTGAGCTTTTTGATGTGGGAGTGTTTGGAAAGTGAAATCAATGTGGCCCAAAACTGATACCACTTTGCCCAGAAATTGACCTGATCTTTATACTGTTGACCGTAGTCCAGTAACACAGCCTCTCGCTTGCGGGGTGAAATCTCGACTCTGTCAAAATCAAGATAACCTCTAACAAACGTCCATGGATGGCCCTTGACCGCGATAAGCGTACGCAGAGGGTTATGCTCTTAGTATCAATGCCAGCCGTATCTTGACCAGTGGCATCCTCTTTCTCTGCCCTCCTTCGTCTTCTCACAAACTTAAGTTAATTAATCCGCACTTTTTCAACGTTTCATACTACTTTGTAGGTTTCCAGACCCTTTGCTTGGAAAAGAATCAGAACTAGCTCGGCGGACTTTGAGTCCGCCTTACGAACTCGGGCAGCGTATCATCTGATGCCGAGATAAGAACCCGACCAGGACTAGCTCAACGGGCTTTGGGTCCGTCTTCTGAAATCGGGCAACAGTTCATCTAAAGCCGGCACCAAAATTCCATGGTTCCAAAGTTTATGAGCTTGTAGTTGTCTGCAAACAAGTGGAAATATATTATACATATCGTGTTAACTTCATGCGCAGTAGGCTGTTCGTTCCAGACATGCCATTCCAAAATGCACTCCCCTTTATGCTATATGTGAATCCACGTCTGTGATTATCTATGTAGAAGTGACGCCCAAACATGAGTAATTCCGTTTCACCGAGTCACGATCTGTTTTACTCCAATCATAATTGGTAGAACTGGAAGCAATAGGACTAAGCCAAGGGCTTAGGGGAATTCAGAAGATATCACTTTTTTTAAAGCAGCTTTACACTCTTAATGTGATACTAATAGAATATTATATTTCTACCGATTGTTGTTACGGTTCTGAGTCACTCTTCCAGCGGTGATGTTGCTTATACCTGGGAACCATGCCCTCAAAGAGCAGTCGTCCAGGCGAGATGCAGGGTGAGACCCCGCTTGGGTAGCCACCGCATGCTCCAGAAGATGGCTAGCTGAACAACATCCAAGGCGATATAGAGAGGTTGCATATCGTACCAGACTGCTCAAAGGGGAAACAAACCAATCTGTCAACTGTTTCGTGCCATCACAAGCAAGGTGTCAACAACTGTTCAAGACGAACCACTTCGCCCTTGCAAGGGCTAGCCACAGGCCGACCTTGGAACACATTTCTCAACGTCTCGTGGCCTGTCGATGTTTTAGCTTGACCAGGCTGCACAAACACCCAGTTTCACTCCAGCAGACAGGTCAATTCTCATCGCATACGGAAAGAGCGCAATTTCGACCACGATCACCGGAAAAGATAGGAATTTCTTCGGTAGCTCGTTGGCCAAAGTGAGGCTAGTCTGCAGGCTCCCAAAAACCGAGACTGTATGGATGTTATTAACATATGCTCGGCCTCGTTTGAGAAATCCACTTACCTGCCACGAGCTCACATAGACATTGGACGGTTCAGGAGAGTTTAGTTTTTCTTATCTACAGCGTCGTACGTGCGGCAGAGAGTTTTCTGAAAACTTGCACCTTCGCGGGTCAATTGAGGTAGAGTGACCTCGATGGATCAATACCCATTACCTAGCCAGAACCCAGTATCTCAATCATGAACATCTAAAGTGCGGATCAGGATTGTGCGACTTACAAGGTATCCAGTCGAGTCGGTGGCCAAGACCCATCTATCGAGGTCGCTAAAAGAAGAAGTCGGACAAGCTCTGACGACATTATTGCAGGCGCACGCCGATGGTATTGACAGGACCATTGCCGGTTGACTTGATTTGGCCGGACCCGACGCTGTCGGGAGCAGCTCCGACGGTCGGCTAGCCGGCGGGGGTTCTGGTACAAGCGGGGAAGCCGTTGCAGCGGCAGTTGTAGGTCCGGGCCCACAGTTGCTGCCGCAGTTGGAATTCTCAGCCAGATCTACCTGTAAAATTTATTCAAGTCCAAAGTATTATTTTAGGCGTCCATGCTATTTTTACGGATGTCGCCAGCTACGACCTAGTGGAGTTGGGTGCGGGTGTTGATTCAGTCTTCCGGTGTCAGACTCGGCCTCAAGGGGACCGGAAGGGGCCGGAGCCTCCGTCGTCCGCGCGATGGAGCTCGTAGCACGACGAGAAAGGCCGTTGTTGGCATAAAGGCACCTTGACACAACGCGAGAATTCCCCCTTGATTTCACCGACAACCACCGGCGACGCTAGAGTTCCTTGACGAACGGATCAGGTTAAGGGCGTTGAAAAGGCAGCTGTTCGGGGTAGGAAAGCTCGGTGGAATGGGCTGCCCGTTGAGAATATGAAGACGCTCATAGAGAATCTAACCTAATTACTAGAAGAAAACACTTGACATGAAACAATGGCCGGATAAGCCGTATTCCGTGTAGTTTTGTTACACTCTGCTTCTGGCCAAGGTAAGCAAGGCAGTCATATGGTAGAATTGTATGTTGGTTGGCAAGCACTCCAGCAGCATACAACCCATGCCCAAAGACCCATTTGAGCTATCCGCAACCTTGAACGAAGGAGCGAGAAACACAGAGACACAAAAGGAGACGAAGCGAAGGAACTGGGGAAAACGGCATCCCCCACGGTAGCGATGTTCCCCTCGACGACGGGTACCGTGACTCCAGCGGCACCATGACGTCTGTTCGACTTAAAGCTACTTGGGGCGCAGCTCTAGGTTCCGGAGGGCCACGTTGTGGCTCTCGGCGAGGATCCGAACCCCTTCTACAGAAATTGCGGCTTCCCCGTTGGTCGCACTGCGTACGGTGGTCCAACGTCTGACGCGGCGTGGCGGGCGCTCGTCAACTCGATCTACAACCTGGTGTGCCCGAGATCACTGGTGGTATGCATCTGATAGTGCGGGATGGGGACGGTGGCATGTGAATTCGGGTAAGCGAGAGATGGACGGGCACAATCGCCATGTATTCTCTAACCCAACATAAGTAAACAAAATAAATGCATTTTCCCCAAGAGTAAGAGAACGCCGAGTCATATTTCTGAGGCTCATTCACACTGCAAGACTGTTCGTACCAAAAATCTGGCACGGAAATGGGCCAAGTCGTCGAACTGAAGGTTCACCGATTCGACCCCATTGTACTCTATGCCCTCCTTGCTGGCCATCTGACTATCGTCTGCAGCAAATACACTTTGAGGTGGCGGTCGATGACGACCTTGAATCAATAACGACTCTTTCATCGCGAGTATTCTCCTTGATTGCAGGATCGCCACGGTATCCCGGACAGGTGTGTCATCAAAGCGTGTTCTCATTTTCTATAGGCTGTCTATCGTCATCATAAACCCTTTACCACACACACCACACGCTCTCAACTTTTCCCGGTACCCGCTCCCCAAAGACACACCCCACAACTCCGCAACCGCACCCACGCCCAAGAAAACACGCTATCTTATGCCTTGGTCAACAAGTTGGCGCCGGTCATCTCCTCGGGCTGGGGCAGGCCCATGGCGGCCAGGACCGTAGGGGCGACGTCACCCAGAACGCCGCCATCCTTCTTCAGGCTCCAGCCCTCGGGGGCGTTGGCCATGATGAAGGGTACCTTGTTGGTGGTGTGGGAGGTCTTGGGCTTGCCGTCGGGGAACTTCATCTCCTCGGCGTTGCCGTGGTCGGCCGTGATGAAGAGGATGTAACCCTCCTTCTTGCAGGCTCGTAGATCTTGCCGATGGCCTTGTCGGTGGCCTCGACGCCGACAATAGCGGCCTCGTACACGCCCGTGTGGCCGACCATGTCGGGGGGCGCAAAGTTGTTCATGACAAAGGGGAACTTCTGCTCGCCCAGGCGCTTGGCGACCTGGTCGGCGACGCCGTCGGCCGACATCTCGGGGGCCTTGTCGTAGGTGGCGACGGACTTGTTGGAGGGGACGAGATCCTGCTTCTCGTCACGGGTCTCGAGTGCGAAGACCTTCTCGACACCTCCGTTGAAGAAGAAGGTGACGTGGGCGTACTTCTCCGTCTCGGCGATGTGCACCTGCTCAACGTTCTGCTTGCCGAGCCACTCGGCAAGGACGTTGCCCATGTGCTGAGGCTTGAACGCAATCTCGAAGGGGTAGTCGGCCTTGTACTGGGTCATGGTGACCAGCGTCTTGATCTTGGGGTAGTTGAAGTCGGGAAGGACGGAGCGGTCGACGTCGCCAAGGAGCTGGGTGATCTGGCGGACACGGTCGGAGCGGTAGTTGAAGAAGAAGACGGTGTCGTCGTCTAAGCATTGTTAGTAACGAAGAAAGGCTCACGAAGTAGGAGACATACCCTTGATGCGGCCCTCATCGCCGCCGACGATGATGGGGCTCAGGAACTCGTCCTTGTCCTTGTCGCCGCCGCGAGCGTAGCGCTCCCGAACAGTCTTGACGGGGTCGGTGCTCTCCTCACCCTTGCCGTTGATCATACCGTCGAGGGCAATCTGGACTCTCTCCCATCTCTTGTCGCGGTCCATGGCGTAGTAGCGGCCGACAACGGTCGCGATCTCACCAAGGCCAATCTCCTTGGCAGTCTTGACGAGCTCCTCCATGTAATCAGCGCCGGACTTGGGGTCGACGTCACGGCCATCGCCGAAGAAGTGAATGTAGACCTTGGGAACGCCGTACTGCTTGGCGGCCTTGAGGAGGTTGTAGAGGTGGACTTGCTTGGAGTGCTGGGAGGATGTTAATCTCTGGCATGGTGGGGGGATATTCGGGGCTGCGCCAAACTCACCACACCACCGTGGGAGACGAGACCGCAGAGGTGCAGTCTGCCGTTGCCGTTCTTGGCGCCCTCGAAGGTCTTCTTAATAACATCGTTGTTGGGCAACTTGCCCTCCTTGATCGTCTGATCAATGCGGACGACGTCTTGCCAGACGACGCGGCCGGCGCCAATGTTCAAGTGGCCGACCTCCGAGTTGCCCATGAGGCCCTCGGGCAGGCCGACGGCGAGAGACGAGGCCTCGAGCTCGCAGTATCCGGTCTTGCTCTGGGCGAACTCGTCCATGACGGGCGTCTTCGCGTTGGTGATGGCGTCGCCATCCTTGGGGGAGTCGGCTCCGGGAACACCCCAGCCATCAATCACGACTGTAGGAGCGCAAGATCCATAAGATTAGCCAGCCGACCTGGAGATAGAGAATGATGTAGGCAAGGGTGAGGATGTAGTCTGGCTTGGATTTGGGCTTTGGTTGCTGAGGAGATAGCTGAACTGCTCCTCCGGGCGCGTTCTGGCTCTGTTGGCCAGCCTCGACACTCACACCACCAACACCAACACCGCGGGGCTTCGACGAGGGGCACGGAGGATCTGGAGGGAGATCTTTGGACGTACTGAGGCAGGCCTTCTGGTCGGTCTTGGCCATGATGGAATGGGTATTTCTGTTGCTATTTCTTTACAGAAAGGTGTGAATAGGGGAGGAAAAAAAGGGAGCAGGGTTCCAGGAGATGCGTGATTTTCTGGGGGGTTTTTAGAGGTGGTGGTGAAGGTCTCTGCTGGTTGAGGAGACTTGATTGAATCAGCCAATGTACCAGAGCTTCCGGCCTGGGCTGTTTTATCGGTGTCAGTGTCTGGTGGGGGTGGGTTGAGTGGGCTATGTCATAGTACCGCCGATAATAGATCCGTGTTGTCGAATCCAGAAATGACACTGTCCGAGACTGCCTGAAAACGTATGCGTTGCACCGTGGTAATAACCACCAAAACGGTGTGGGCGCTAGAGCTGCCCCTCTGTTGACTTTCAACAATTTTTAGCTGCCAATCGCTGTCGCGCTAAAACGCCCGTGAAGCTTCCGAGCCGCAAGTTGTCTCGGCGGAGCTTTCCCCCTGCTTCCACCCGCCGACCATGCACAACTCACCACTGCACTACACCTCAACTGACTTTGACACCTCGTCTCCCTAACCACGCCCGCAACGACACTGTGCACCTACCGCGAGGCTGATGACCAAGTCAAACATTTCTTTCAGTTCAAGCCACTTTCCAACCCCCAGATCTCGACCCCGCCTTTCAACGCGCACCTTTGCCTGCTTCTCGAGAAGCGATCGCATCCCGAAGGCTACACACTTTATCTACTTCCATCGCGAAACACCCACCACCTCAAAATGCCGCCTCACCCTCTCGAGCTCCCCACGACGCTCTCGCCCGACGCCCTCGACACCCTCACCGAGCTAACAGGCATCCTCACCCGCCTAAGGACGGCAATCCAGACATCCGGCTCCGTCGGCGGCATCACCGGCGCGACCCCAGCCGGCACCGGCCCCGGGGCGACCCCTAACCCGCTCGGCGCCAGCCCCAATGCCCCGCTCTCCCTCAAGGACGTACCCGCCCAGACCGACGCGCTGAAGCACAAGCTCCAGCGCGCCCGCACGCAGATGCGCCAGCTCCCGGACATGGACCGCTCCATCGACGAGCAGGAGGAGGAGATCAAGGAGCTCGAGGAGCGAATCAGGATGCAGCGCGAGGTGCTGGACCGGCTGAGAGACGCGGGTGTGAAGTTTGGCCACGAGGAGGGTGGTCGGGGTGATAAGATGGAGACGGAGTGATGGGCGTCGGATGGGTTTCACGAAAACTGCGAGGACGAGGGATGCCGTTTTTGCCAGATTACTCCTTATGATACCCGAAATGCGACTACGACGATATTCAATTTTATCGCAGAGGGGCGCTAATCCTTCCGCGCCTGATCATGCATGGTTTTACAAAGCCCGCCATCCAAACTCCATACCGAGACTTCAACGAAGGAGAAAGCCGGATGAATGGCACCGAAATCGTGGCTGGCTCACTGCTTCGGGATGCCCACGGCCTTGAGGATGTCATGCAGATCCTTGCCGCGCTCGCCCGGTACAATCTTGGTCCAGGTTTCCTCGGCCAGCCTATGCTCTTCGGGCAAAATACTCCAGTTCGGGCTGGGCTCCGACTTGAGCACTTGAAGTCATCGACCTGGTCCCACTGGTTCTTGACGGGATCTTCGGGGGTATCCTGCGCGGCGGTCAGCAAACCGGATCATTCATCCCAGCGATGGGTTTCACTTACAAAGCTCGCCGGCATCGGCGCGAAGCGCATGTTGGAGCAGTCTTCGATGATCGGGTGACTCGAGCAGTGCAGATAGATATCGACGTTCTTGCACTCGTGAATGCGCACCTGCCGCGCCGAGACGACGATAATGCTGTCGGAGACACCGGTGATATGCGCCGGCCCAGCAACGTTGCCAGCAACGATCAGGCTCTTCTCAATGTTCTTCAACGCCAAGTTCGCAAACGAGGTGCTGCCGGAAAGCGCCAGTGACATGTCTACAACACACCCCTTCAGATCCGTCAGGCGACCGGACGACGTCGCCTCGACGCCGACGAGGGCAGGATGATGTGCAGGCCGTCCTGGCCGAAGATGGCGATATCCTTTGCGGTGGAGAAACTGGGCTTGCGGACCTTGGTGACGCTCGGCCGGGCCATCTCCTCGTTGTAGTTCTTTGGGAAGGACGGCAGCTCGCCGAGGCCGTCGGTCTCCGCCGGCATGTCGGGGGCGACGACGGGTCCGCCGCGGGATGGCGGCAGCGGGTCCGCGAGGCTGCTCCCCACGAGAAGACGCGGGTCATTCTTGGGAGCTGCTAGTTCGTTGGTCACCGCGCTCGCCCCGCGCGGCTTGAACTGGAAGCGTGAGCGGGGGGCGAGTTTTGTAGTGGTCTCATTCAGCTTGTCTGTGAGAGCTTTGACGGCCTGGCCAGAGGTCAGAAAGCTGGCCGGTACGGCGTGCCAAGTCAACTCACCTGGGCATAGTTACGCTGGTCGTACGAGGGGACAAAGTCGGAGGCATCGGCGACCTCGTTGGAGAGGTTCGAGATGCCGGCCAGGATGTGGTCAATGGCATCCTGCCTCTCACCACCGACCTGAGCTATGGAGCCGATGCCGTCGATCTGCTCCTGCAGACCTGGTGCGGGGCTGGTCAGTACAATATCAGACGATCGATTCGGGTCTTGCATGGGACGTACCGGCGACCTCATCCTGGAAGTGGCGGTAAAACTTCTCCTTGGGGTCCTGCATCTTGGTTACTGGGAATGCTCCTCCTCCTGCGGCAAATTGCTGAAGTACTTCAGGCGCCATGTTGTTGTTGTCGGTGCAGTATATAAGAATACGATGTATGTTTTTTATACACGGATTTGATTGGGACAAGACGACGAAGAAGCTCGGAGCTTGCGTTTCAAAGAGTCAAGAGACAAAAGAGGGCCTACCTGGCGTAGGTAAGTTTAATAGTGTAAGTCCCTATAGAACATAAAGTGGCGTGTCTCTCGGCCGGTGCGCGGTGTGACGAAATGGTCTCTTTTTAAGGAGAAGTCGAGTATAGACGGAAGCCACGCGACTTTCTCTGTTTGCTGCTCGTGACGGACGGGTTGCAAGTCTGCCGCAGTGACGTCGCCACGTCGCGTTGGGGGTGGGAAGAAGAAGACGAGACGAGTGGAGGATCCGGGGATGTTGGCGGCTGCAGCAGTAGCTACATCCAAATGGTGTGGTCGTCGTCCCAAGGAAGCCGAAGAAAGTCAAAGGGTAGAAAGCAAAAGTACGTTACTTTGGCGCGAAACGAGTGTGCCGAGTCGGACGAGGGATGGCTGGGGGGTTATGCAGGGTGAGGTGATCGATTCATGTCCCCCGCGGTTGTTTCTTGCTGCAGGTGAACCATTTCCCGACGGATCGAAGAAGAGGAACCCAGGGGCTTGGAAGGAGGACAGCAACGGCGGGGTCGTGAAAGCCACGGCTGCGAGAGACCGGATTGGCGGCTCGGTCGCTCGGTCGGGTCCTCTTCAGTGTAAGTGGACCCTGAACCGGCGCAACTGTGGAGACATTCCTCCCAGAGCCCAGCTGGGCGTCCAACTTGCAGGATCCAGGATACAACATTCCTGTCGTTCTTCTTTTCTGCGCTGCCGATGTCTTCGTCGCGCAAGGGTAGCTGCATATCGTCACGCGGTGACAGCGGCATCGACTGCATCGAACTCCAATCCACAGGAGCCAAGCTGGAGCGGGGTCTGTGGCTTTGCCTGGACGATTGACGAGGGACGCCTCCCCACCCCCTGCACCCGACCGGGCAATGGAGACCGAACGAATTTGCCAATCCGGGCCCCTGGATCGACGACGGAGGTGCCACGACGGGTCCGAGGAAACCCGGAGCAGGTCTGACGTCGTTTGTATGGGGACTATCAGGTGGGAAACCTTAGCCGACCTCCCGCGCGGAGTCGAATGGAGGGTCTTGCGATGAAGTAATGGATGGAGATGCGCGCTGTGGGGGATTACGAACTCGTGGACACGGACGACATGGATGCAAGGCTGCGTCTGAAGGGACATCGCCAGCACAGCAGCAACGCGAAACTGCAACGCTGTAACGATGGCCAGCATCAGTTGAAGACTCTCGGAAGTCATGGCATAGGCTCGCATTGGCTCGCATTGAGCTACCCTAGACCTCCCGCGCACGACGCAGTACATAGCACGTCCCTCCATTAGAGTTTTGGGGTGCATGCCAGCCCGTCTTGACATCATCATCTCTTGGTCTCCTTGTTTGTATGAGAGGTCGTGCAGCCATAATCCGCCGGCGTTAGACAGAATGCAGGCTACGTGCATACCGACGCAACTTGGGACGAGACTAGGCACGCGGACGATTTGCGGAACGGGCGTACAGACAAAAAGCAACACCACGTATGGACGTCGCCCATCGTGAACCTATGTTGATGGAGGGGGTTAGGATCATGCTAAGCTTTGCTTCGTGCCAACTCGAGACAGGATCATCAAGGCAAACATTTTGTGAGTAGCAATCAACCAGCATTCAGTTTTGGATGTAGTACAATCAAATAAGAGTTTGGGTTTCTCAAACACCATCTCGGAGCAGGCGTCTTACAGGAAGACAAATGAACCCGTCGAGTGGCCCAGCGCCAGACGTCTACAAGCTAAAGAGCCACATCTCTTGGAGCTCACATTCTCTCTATATCTCGACGCACCCCCCCGTCTTCGCTTCCAGCTCGTTCTTAAGCTAAAAGAGTCTTTTCTTCGGCTCATACTGCTAGTGATCCATCTTCTCCACACACGCGGCGTCATCGTCATCCTGCCATGTCCGCTGCACCTGCTGGTTCTGATACCGCTTCTCCCTCGGCCTCGTACCGGCGCCTTCACCTCTGGTTCTCGAGATTCATCCCCACCAGCTGTCACGCGTGTTTCGCGGTGTGCCTCTTCTGCTAGTGTCTCTGGCGTCGTTGATGCTTCTCATCGCTGCGCGCCCTCTTTTCTGTGTGGCGCTTGCGCTTCCTCTCCCCGAACCGGAGACATCCCTCGCGGAGGCCCTCCTTTTCTTCCTATAATAGCCAATCTTGCGTCCGGCCGTCTCCGGTCACGAAGCTGCTTCCAGTCGCCCGGAACGAGGTTGACCTCGAGGGAGGCGAGCCACTGTCTTTTCAACTCGTGATACTCGTGCGAGTGGTGGCACTTACCACCCTTGGGTATGTCGTTGCCAGTGATGACGCTACCCTCGGGAGTGGTGAGGATGATTCTCGGGACGGAGAGGGGCTGCTGTTCGTTCAGGGAGTACAGCATGTCAACGCGCTTCGTCCCCGATATGTCTTCGTGAAAGATTTTTTCCAGCTTTTCTCCATAGTCACTTTGATCATGGCCAACAACCCCCTCGTCCGCAAAAAAGAAGTACTCGCCCCAATAGAGAAAATCGCTCGTATCGTTATACAGGGCCCCGCTGTTAAGGTCAGCGTGGCCGACCTGATGCCTGTTGCTGCGCGCGATCAAGTCCAGACTGTGGTAGTTGGAAAGAAACTCGGCGTCGCGCTTGAACTCTTGGGCTTGCGCGAGTGCCTGGGTGAGTTTTGACTTATGGCAGCGCGAGAGCTTCACCGCCACACGTGAGCATGTGTGTACGGTCCATGACACGCACTTTGTGACAGTTTCCTTGCATGCTGTTCGGGTGGTGGGCGAGGGAGCTTGGGTGTTCACGGTTCGCTTTCCGTGAGTGGTGATGGACATGATGGTAGTGACGGAGGAGAGGCTCTGGTTTGTTCGAGTTGTTTGGGTGGGACGATGATGTGGATGAGAGGAGGGTGCGGGTGTGTACATAAGGAGGAAGAGAAAAGAGTACGGAGACTTCTTGTACAGGGCTATGAAGAACACTCGTATACATGAGCGTGTTGAAGCAGGATGTGTGGATTTGCTTGGGGAGTTGCTGTATATATGTACAAATGGAGTGTGAAGTGCAAAGTGTGAGAGTGTGGGATATGTAGGAGAGCGTAGGATTGCGCGACGATTATCATTTTTTCTTCTTAGCCATAGGAGATGCCTCGACGTGAGTCCCACCAGAATCAACGATGAGACTACGGACCACTATGAAGTAACTTTCAAGAGAACCAGAGAAGAGAATACTGTGATGGGTTTTGGCGTCGACAAGGTCGTGGTTCGGCTGAGGCCACCCCCGCTGTGAACTCTACTCGCAGTTGTCGGCGGAAGCCAGAAGACCAGCAACACCACGCAGCCCGTTAGCAGGTACGCTACTCCACGCCATGATGAGTGGGCTTCGACTACCTCACAGATGCTGTAGTCCCATTGCGATATGCTTGGTTGAGCTTAGGGCGTCGTTTCCATACGTCGACACAAGCAGCGACTGTGGCTTACTGAACCATGGCTGTGAGTCTAGGGAGAATGCTTCGACCTAAAAGCTTCATTTGGTTCCATGGCCCTACAGCTCGGCTGCGTCACACATACTCATCACCTTTGCTGCCTCCCTACGGCGGCATACCTCGGGGTGTGGATTCCCACCACCATGATGACAAGTACCAGGCAGCAACTCGAAACAGGGCCTTGAAGACGATCTTCCAAAGAAGAGAAATGGGCCATACCACCAAACTTCAACTCCTTCAAGTTAAGTCCGAGGATCCCCGTGTTCGATTCTATCGTAGACTCATCGTTAATTGCCAACCATCAGCGCTGTTTGAGCCACAAACAAACTGTGAACACGACCCAAGAGACCGTAGAATATGTACGAATAACAACGTCAATTTCACGCCAATGTACAAACTACATGTCCGTTTGTTTCGTACGCTCCTAAGCCGACGTACACCTGACTCCCTTGACCCCGTTCACCGTCGTCTCCTCGCACTTGATCGCTGTCGTCGACGTGAAGACCAGGCTCACGGTACCGTTGGTTGAGGCTTCGTAGTTGATGCTGCGGACAAGGATAGTAAGTAACGGTGTGGCATTCTCTCCCCCTCAACCTCTCCTCCAACTCGAGCTTAATCTTGTTATGTGCGGGCGTGGGCCAAGTGAAAGCGAAGGAGATTTGGTGTTCTTGAGGGGGAAAGGGGGGGGGGCTAGTGGCGCGGTTGATTTTCTTACCTGGTGTTGAAGTTAATCGGGTTGATACCGATTCCAAGACCGACGTTCATCGTGTCCTTGGTGATCGTAAATCCGCCGCCGAGACCAAAGGCTTCGGAGCCGGATTGCAGGCCGCCTGTGATGCCGTCCGCGTTAGCTTGCCGATCTTTGAGTCGTGGCCATCTTGACGCTCTCATGTTTCTCTCTTCCCCTCATGGTCTCCTATCCACCCCACACGTCTCGGAGCCCACAGCCAGCCAACAGTCCCCTCGTGCTCTGGTCTCATCACCGGACCCCCGAGCCCGCGAGACCTCAACTCCCGTCTCCCATTTCCCGTCTCCCATCTCGGTTCATTTCACCCTGCACACATGACTCACCTCCGAAGCTCTGCCCCTCGGCCCAGTTGATGCCACACCCGACCCCGATCCCGCCAAACGGCTGCAGCGTCCCCGCCGCACTGACCGCGCCCGTCCCCGATGTCGCCGAGACGTTCTTGTTCAGCGCCGTGATGTCGACCGCCGCCTTGGTGTCGTTGTTGTTTGCGTCCTGTCGCGGGCTCAGGAGGCCGGCGGAGGCGACGCCGGCAAGGGCTAGGAAGGTGATGGTTGAGCGGGCCATTGTTTCTGCGTCGTCGCGGGTCGATTTCCGATGGGGGCGAGTTGGCTCGGACGAGGTTTCGGCAGTCGGTGGTTGAAGCGGTCACGGAGAAAGGACGGCGACTGGAACGAATGACTGAAGTCAGTTGGAGCGGCAGCTTCACGGCCTCTCGAGCGTCGCCGCGCGAGTGCGGGCGCGACGGTGGGCTATATGCTTACCGTCCCGTGGCCTGCGCCGGGTGAACGTCCGCCATGAAAGGGGGCGGATACGCTGGCAGTCATTCAAACTCTAAAAGACCAATCACCGCCACACCGGCGGGCCTGGTGTAGACATGGGCCTGCACGGCGCGCGTCCACGGCTTCCCCGGAACATGAGAGCATGGAGCTGCGCCGGCCTTCGTCTCAAGGGGCACCGCTTTTGGTGTGTCCAGAAAGTCTAATCCGTGACGACCTGGTCCTTGCGGCGTCGACCCCCTTGACTCTGACGAAACCCGGCGAACTGGTTCATAGGGCAAACACGGCCATTAAAGGCCTGCGCTATTGAGCTCAAGGCTTGCGTGGGCTATTATGACGGGAGAGATGATAGCATTGCCGATCGAGACCGCGGGTCCTGGTACTGGAGGACATTATCAGCTCGGGGTTCAGAACCGGTCGGTTGGAGGCTGGGGGCGGTGTCCTGGAGGACGACGTCTACGAGTCAGTCTGCTATATGTCGCTGCTCCTCCCTCAAGCAACCGAGGCGTGATTAGTCTGGGGGCCCGGAGTTCTAGAACATTTCCATCATCATGGCTCTCGATCGTTTCCCCTCTAGCAGCTGAGCATATACGGGTGGAAGAACAGGGAGACGTTGCCAGTAGTAGGCGACACCGGTACGTCCCTGGCATATCCCTCTCCGTCGAGACGAATGCTGCTGCTGCCGCGCATCTGATGGACAAAATTTGACAACCAGTTCATTTACTTGATTCAACGCACTTAACCAGGCAGCAGGTCGCTGGATAATGATATGCTCCGCATAAGTCTATTCTCAACAAGTGTTTATACGACTTCCAAAACCCTGACGTCAAGCCGGTTACACAACGAACAATTGCCGCCCCAGAGGTTGTAATCCTGAACACAGTTGACAGTCATTCCGAAAAAAAAACACACCATTCATTCGTCTACCGGTCGTCCAGCGAACCCTTGCATCATGATCGTACCTATCTAAAGTCCGACCGTTCTCTAACAGCGTTGCGTGTCATTGATCCCGTCATATCCTTTTTCACATGTTCCATTTCTCGTAAGCCCGTTACTCCCGTTTGCCCCATGTTCACATGCCATATTTGCCCGTCTAGTTCCCTGATGCCGCAGCATCGAACATGTCTAACCTGATGGGGAGACGCATCCCATCTACCCAAGTCATTGCCCAATGCAAAGGCGAAGAACGAAAACCACATGGTGAAAAGGAGGAAAAGACACACTATGAAAAGGAGAAACCAGTAGACAGCTCCCCATACCAAAGCAAGTCAACTGCCTCAGACCATGATGGGATTGTGCGGGTCGGTCCCCTTGTCCTCGGTCATCTCCAAGAACCGGGAACACGGCGGCAGCCTGACCCGCGACCGGTAGGAGCTAGCCGGCCACGTACGGATCGAGTCGTAGAACTCAAGGCGAGACGGCGTTGACGCGGCGTGCAGCCGGCGCAGGTTCTGCCGGCAAGGATTCGACTTGAGCAGGGCGATACGCGGCGGAGTCAGGCTCAATTGCCGTACCGGCTCTGAGTGCTGGCGTCGGCGTCGGGCATGCGCCAGCGGAGACTGAGACCGTTCCGATACGAGCTGGAGCTTAGGCGGGAGAACTTCTTTCGGCGTCAGGGGTGGAGGAGAAGAAGAAGCTACCGAGCTGTGGTCGCCGGTGGCACCCGACATGGGTGCGGAAAATGGCGAAAGTTCCAGCTCCTTGGTAAGCTGCAGAGATAGCGGGCTGGAATCGAGCGGCTGGCCATACCCGTGCGGGTAAGAAGCTTGTCCCCGAGACCCGGGATACTCGTCCGCCTCTCGCCTGACCATGGCCGCGGCCGCTCGTGCCTGCATCCTTCTCTTCCGTGCGCACTCGGAGTTGAGAGAACTCATCAGCTTCTCGAGCACCTTCCACGGGAAGATGACTGTACCCGCCTCCCATGCCCTTCCGGCGCTGAGTTCTGTGGAAAAGAAGCTGGTCCACGCGCGGGCGTTGGAACACGGGTCGCCGAGGATCATGCCGTCGCTGGAAGTGCGCATTCGTAGCATCAGGTCGGACCGTTCTCGCCTTGAGAATGGTTGATACGACATCGACGACGCGTTTACCATGTGCTGCAACAAAGCCAGGGCCTCGGAGGCCTTGAAGAATTCGGCGTAAGGTCCGCCTAGCGGGAGGGAAGTCTGCCGATAGCAAGTGATAGCCGGTTGTCCAGACTTCGTTGGACGACCTGCCGTTAGGGTGAGAGTGACGGCACGGTTGTTGCGGGTGAGCGCGACGGTGTACTTGTGGTGTGGTGAGGACGTCTCTTGACGCCGTTGGTGGGGTGGGTTGTCTCCGGAGCGAGACGTCAAGTCGTGATACTGATACTGCTTTTTATCATGGCTAATGGACGATGTTGATTTGGTCTCTCCCTGGTACTGGCTTTCTGAGCAAATGTTTTGAAGGCTACAACTGTCGGAATGGGAGCGCAAGTGAGCGTAGCCGGCTCGGACCGGTGTCAATGGCTGCACGAGCGTCTCCGACGAGAAGTAGGTGTCGAAAGTAGTGGGAGGCGTCTCCGGTCCGAAGGATGACGTCCGCGTCCTCACATCTGAAGGCGTGTCTTGTCGCAGCTCGGGAGTCCGATCCAAGCGTAGGTGTGGGAGATCCGGCGAGTATCTTGACGCTTCATCGGGAGATGTCCGCGGTGAAGGCTTCGTGTATGCGGTTGGTGGACGGAAGCCAAAGACTGAGTTGAGCTTGCTGACCGTTTGAGCCGTAGAGTCATCCACCTCCCAACCTGATGCTGGCGAACGGAACGAGTCTGTCGATGGCCACTTGGCGTGGGAGACTGGCCCCTCGATGTTTCTGCGTGGCATAGAAGAATACATGGGATAGAATGGCATGATGAACAGAAAAGCAGACGAAAGAGGAAGCGCTTTGCTTTTCGGAACGCAGCTCAACCGTGAGAAAAGAGTGAACTATGGCCGCCCACTCGCCAGCAGGCCTCTCATATATACGGAAGACTTCTTCCCGATAGGATCCAACCAAACACCCAGTCCAAAGGGGGAGCGGTCAGCCAACTCGATACACACCGAGACATGGTGTCTTAAATCCCCCCGCGGCAGCCAATCCCTCTCTGACCAACAAACAAAGGGCATTATATTTTCTTCTCCATCCTCACATCGAACGCACACCACTTTGAGGGGCGTTGGTGGGGCTATCCTCTCCTGTGGCATGGGCTGAGGTCAAAGAACCCCCCCCCCCCGCCTGACCGAGCATCTGGGAGATACACCACCATCATTTTCTTAGTGTGCGTAAGTGTCTCCCACAGCCTCGATGGTCTTGGCCCCTCCTTGCATGCCTCCCGAAGAGATCGCCCTTCCGCTTATGCGAAAAAGCAATGTGAACGCCAACTAGAGGGCTCGGAGGCACTCCCGCATGCCGCTTGCCGGTTCAGAGCCTCGTGTCAACCGGCCGAAATTGTGGAACTGCCGATTGATTGCATGCGTCGCTGCCCGAGGGAGAAAATATGACGACAAAAAACAAAGTCCGTTCTGAGGATCTGTGAGTGGTCCGCTACTCGCATGAGAGCGGGATGTAGCCGTTTTTGCTGCACGATCTATCATTAACTCGTATGTGTGGCGGAACGAAGCAAGTCACGTCTGGCCGAAGAGGAGCGGATGGCAACAGCAAGACGCGAACGCATATGGCGTTGGGTGCTGGCTGTCCTTTTCACGGGAGATTGTTGGTCGCCGTGATTACTCGCTCAAGCAATCCAGAGAAAAATGTGAAATGAGTCTCAGGAGGCTGACATTTGTGAGAGACTCGGCGCGCCCCAGCGGTTACTCACCGCTGTATGGGGAATACGTGACATGGCGCCAGTGTCGTGGAATAAGCAAAGAGGGAAAAGCAAGGTGTGTCGTCCAAGCGCGGCCGTATGAGAGTTTGGAAGACAGGACAAAGACAGTTGCAGACGACGAATCAGACTCGTGGCCAATTAACACCCGCAGGGAGCATGCTGTGTCGGAGAGCCGCAGACCAGTCGTGGTTGGCGGGCGAGGTTTGGCGACGTGATGAGCGTCTGTTGACGTGGACAGACCGTGTTACACAGATTGATTGTGGTGGATTCCTCCATGTCGCGGTCAGCCGTGGCAGGCTCAGACAGTATCAAATGGCGACGAGACAGGGCTGTAATGCAGAGGTACGTAACGTCATGCGATGCAACACAAAGAGACTGGGGAGAGAAGAGTGACGGGCGGGCGAACGGTGTCATTTGGTGTTGCGCTGCAGCTGAAAAGCTCCGAGGGCTTGAAGCGAGGTGTGTGTGGATGCTGCAGCATTGTGATTGAGTTGTGAAGGAAAGAGTGATGAGTGTGGGAAGAGAAGTCCCAACCCATGAATTGGCTGTGATGGTTCGCATTGTGGCTGCTGCAAGGACGCTCAGCCACATTCGTCTAGGCTGGTATGGTACGTACATGAAATGGACCAGTCATCAATTTCCAGCCATTACAGTCAGCCATCCCGAAAAGTGCAAAGTGCCCAATCTCTCAATGGAAGGGAACTGTTGCTCGCCGGTGGATTCTTTCTTGCCCAACTCGGTTCTTCGTATGGACACCTTCTTCTGAGTTACATCTGATGTTGTGACATTGACATCGATATTCCGTGGCGGCCATGGACATGTCAAGATCTCGTCAACAAGCACGCCCTTGCAACGACATGGACGACAAGACCACCAGAGCAATTGCCATGAATGGCACCCATCCACAATCCTGATTCGTCAACCCGCTTGCTGCCTGGAAGCCCAACCCTTGACAGTTATGCCTCAACCAGCAACAGTCCCTAGTAGCGTTTGCTCGTCGGCTGTGCGAAGAAGCGTGTCGAAGGATAATCCGACTACACACCTTGACTCACTCACCGAGAGATAAAACAGCATATAAGTGTCCGGTCCATTGTCCTTCTTGGATTCCGAATCCGATATCAGCAACAGACTCGCCGCAGCATCTCGAACAGTACTTCCTAAACCAATATCTTGATCCCATCAGCCACTCGGCAACATGGCCACCGCCGCTACAGTCTCGCTCATATCAGCGCCATCGGTACTTGGTGGCCCTGTTCCTCAGCCCTACGGCATGGCACAGACGCCAATCACTATTACCGACGTGGCTGACAGTAACAATGCCAATCATGTCGATATGAACGAGGCAGTCCGTCTGGCCGCCCTCTGCAGGCAGGCATTTAACCTCATCGATTCTCATATGCCAGACTTTAACCACTCAAAAGCCTACACTGCCGACGAGATACTCGCCCTGCCGATGGACAGCGTCCGCCTGCTGGACGAGTTGCATGGTCTGCCCCGCCGGAAATCTGCGCGATCCCATCTAGCCGAAGCCATTGCAACGCTTTTGTATCCCGCCACCTACGACAACGCTGTGTCACCCGTCATCCGGTACGAAGCCGCCCGGGTGAGACTGCGTGCGTGGGTCGCCCTGCAGCGGAAATACGACATCTTTGCCGCTACCAAACGGAACGGCCACAGCTTCCGCGGCTTGACTGGCGGCGCTGCACCCGGCGTGCATGCACCTGTCTGGGCTTCCCGGATCCTTGCCCAAGGCCCGTGGAGTCCGGCCAAGTTCCCTGTGGCCCTGGCTGGCACAAAAGCTGTTCCGATGCCCGTCGCCGTCGCCGATGCCGCCGACTTGGCTCCGTTCTTCGACCACCTCGAGCATGGCGGCACCCACGTAGTCGATGAGACTTCAGCCGGCGTTGAGCTTGAGGGCGACAAAGGTGAGCCCTACTATGGTGTCAAGGGTGCCGAGTTTCGCAAAGGAGTCGTCTACGAGGACGGCCGCATGGACTTGTGCAAAATGGTTGTTGGTCCAGACCACATCGGCCGCCTGATGGACAGCTTACGGCCGAACCCCTTTGTCCAGCACTTCCTGCTGGGCAATAACATCATTGGACCGGTTGGGGCCCAGGAGGTCGCTCGGTTTATCCGGGAGTTCCCCGATCGCATGGATACTTGGTATCTGGCTGGCAACTGCATCGACGCCCCCGGCTTCAAGGCCCTCGTCGACACGATGGTCGAGTCGGACGCAGTGACAAACGTCTGGCTGAAACGAAATCCACTGGGTCCCGCGGCCGCTGCAGATATCTGCCGCCTCATCACTGAGACAAAAAGTCTTCGCACGTTGGATCTTGACCAGACTGAGCTCGGTAATGACGGTACCGCAGAGCTGTTCCAACGTCTGACACTGTTCTCTCTTGCTGTTCCCGGCCGTAAGAAGCTGCCCTTGCGTAACATATACTTGAATGGCAACGGCATCTCGACCCAAGCTGCATCTGCGATCGCCGCCTTCTTGGGTTCACCGGCCTGCGGTATCACCTCGCTCTACCTGTCATGCAACCCCTTGGGCGACGAGGGTGCGCGAGCTCTTGCTTCCGGTATCCGCCAGGCCCCCCAACTATCTCGGCTGTCACTGCAGTCTACCGGTCTGACGAGTGCCGGCGCCGTTGATATTTTCCGGGCTGTCACGTCGCATCCCGGTCTACGCTTTCTAGACATTGGCCAGGCGTATGCGACCGTCGACCTCGGCCAGGCATGGAACTACATCGAGGCCGCTGCTGTACCGTCCATCTGCGAGCTCTTGTCAACAAATCAGACTTTCGAGTATCTGAACCTGGGCCACTGCCCGATCACACGGCCAGAGTTACGAAAGATCGGCGCCGCCGTCTTGAGAAGCTCTCTGCTGTACTATAACGCGGACTCGATCCTCCCGAATTCGGATGCGAAAAATCCGACATTCAATCCGTCGGCGGATCGTACGATGCCGGAAATTCATTCGTGGTCGGCGCCGACTAAGGACGAGAAGGCCGTCGAGAAAGCCGTCGACGACCATCTTGAGGCCAACGTCAAAGCCAGATATGGCAACAGCATGACTTATGCGAAGTTCCTTGACGAGGAGAAACGCTGGATCGTCAACGACAAGACCGATGTGCGCAAAATCGATTCGGTGTACCGCAATCGCGACGCTGCCTATGCTCGACGTAGACTGCAAGTCCTGGTTAAAGACTGGGACAAGAACGACGACACGCTCTCCCGAGTCATGAATGCGAAGGTCCGTTTTGCACCTTGCGCAAACATTGAGAAACTGTATCCTGTGCTTGTTGGTGAGGGACGCAATCCGTGAAGACTGATGCCGGCCGTTTCTTCATGTTAGAGGGGACCACTGACGAGGCGAGCGACTCCTCGCCCTACCAATGTGGGCACTGTGAGTAGCATGGGCGCAAAGATTTGACGTAGGAATTAGGATTATGGATCTCAAAACAATTACTGCTGACAACAGCAATTGATATATCCAGGTCTATTAGTCTAGTTGGTTAGGACGTCGGATTCTGATCATACTCAGTCTCTTCCGTAGGCCCAGGTTCGAATCCTGGATGGACCTCTCTTTTGGCGTTTGTCCGGATTCATCTGGACCTCTGTCTGTCTATCTTTCTTTCCCTCATGGTGGACTTTTTTTTCTTTTTCGCGTTGACTTTTTGCAAAGCCGCTTATTCTGCTCATGCATGTAACGAGGAGTCGGGAAGAGAGAAGGAACTGTGGCTTATCGGGAGATAAGGTGTTCAGGGAGCTTATGTTAATAAAGAGACATTTATATGCCTTATGTAATAAATAAGTAGGTAAAGTAAGTAAGGGAAGCCTCAACGTCATTGCTCGGGACACGGGGCCTTGGTCAACAATCAACAGATCGTCAGTGGAAACACCCATTTGCACTGGGCATTCCCGTCGCGACGCCATGCGCTCATGACTCGACCGGTTTCCGTAACGTTGTGAAACAAATCCCAATTTCCGGACTCTAAGACTTGAAGATTGTCTCGGCCCAATGCTCGTGGAACCCTCCCACCCACCTCCCCATCTGGATCTGAATCTCGGCCTGTCACCCCTGTAAGGTCGTCTCCCGCCCGCGATACCCAAAGTTTAATTGATTCATCGCA
This sequence comes from Colletotrichum coccodes, assembly GCA_020466075.1. Classification (NCBI taxonomy): domain Eukaryota; kingdom Fungi; phylum Ascomycota; class Sordariomycetes; order Glomerellales; family Glomerellaceae; genus Colletotrichum; species Colletotrichum coccodes. The sequence continues at coordinate 21,866 of JAIMZG010002062.1, forward strand.
CGCGCCGGATCCCTCCTACCGCACACCTGCCGAAGTCTCCGGTCATTTCTTTTCGACATACCATTACGCATGCTCCCGAGCATGGCGCCGGTGAAGCGCAAGCGACCCCACGACGAGCCCGAACCGCCTCCGCCCCCACCGCCGCCGCAACAGCACCCGCCGAGCCGACGACGCGTCGCGCAACGCGTCAAACTCCGATTCTGCCCCCTCCGATCCCGACCTCCGCCACCGCCTCACAACCGCAACCGCAGCAGCCCTTGCCCCCTGCCGCCGCCGCTGCCGCCGCCGAGGAGAAGCACCCCCGGGCG
>JAIMZG010002066.1:0-17750 GCA_020466075.1 Colletotrichum coccodes
TCAGTTGAGGGGATTTCTGACCCGTCTGAGTCCTGTTTCCAGACAGAAACTCTCCCTTGGACTGGTTGCGGAACTTCCACGCAATAGCAGTTCCGGTGATACTGTGCAAAGCCGAAACAGTCAGCATCGTGAGCAATGAAGAGCGGATTAGAGCAGGAAATCTGCTCTTGAGAGTCACGAGCGTGGCAGGTTCATACAGGAAGAGTCCATAAGTCACGTAGATGACGGCGTTGGACGCCGCGGCGGAGGGTTGGCCCATGGTTGCGGCAGTGACTCGGGGGCTTTGGTCGGGTTGGATGTGATTCAGTGACAACAAGTCGAAAGCTGAACGACGCGCAAAGGATGCGACAAGGTTTTTCAACTTGGCGATGTTGCGCGGGGGGGGGGGGAGAAGTGACGATGTTCAGCTGCTGTGGCGTGAGAGAGAAAACCACAGGCGGAATTTGCGCGCGCAAATAAGCTCTACTAAAAGAAAAAAATCCTCACGCGGGCGACGACAAGTGACAGGCTAGACATGCACTCGGAGAAGCGTGATTCGACATGGGCACCCTATCCTATGCTCTGAACGGGTTAGCTACCACGTAGTGGCCTCCAAGGAGTGGGTAGGCGTCGCGCGTGGGGGCGAGTGGTTGAAGCGATCGAGTGGCCGACAGCGGGCGACGGACCATTCAGAGTGCTCACGGCGGGTTTTTGGAGGGGCAAATGAGTGCCACAATTGTGGTGTTGGACCGATGTGGAGGAGGGTCCGAGGAACAATTGGGATGGTGGTGGGGAGTCGCGCCGTTTTTTCCCCTTCAAACGTCGGCCGGGTTCGGTTGCGCTACGAGATGGCAAGAGGCCGGGGACGGAGCAAATTCTGTTACGAGAAGGTGATTGGCAATCTTTCGTACGGAGCTTTCATTGCAAGCGTCTGTGTCGATTTCCGGATAAAAATAATAAAAAATAATAATAAAAAAGTTCTTTGCTACCGGTTGCGGTGCCTTATGTAAGTCTCCAAGTGGGCCCCGTCGTTCCGGAACCCGGCTGCGGTACGTGGCCGCCAGGATGTCGGAGCCCCCGATTGTTGCCCCGTGCTCCTGCCGACGTTGGACAGGCTGAGCGCCGACATCTTCGGCCCCCGGTTCCTCGGAGTGCGGCGCTTCGTGTTGCTGCGGAAAATGCCTTGCGTCAGGCTGAGTGCGCTTGCTTTTATGGGTCCCAGGCATCGGATGCGTCTGGCGTCCCTCGGTTGTTGGCTCGTCACGGTGGGTGCTCGTGGGAGCTGAGCACAGAAGCCGTTCTCACCGAGGGATCGTCCGTGACAGCGTGTGTCCCAGCGGTCGTTGTCACGGGCACCGTGAAGCCGCCAAATTTTCAGCTGGAGCTGTGCGCATGACTTCCCAGTCTGTCTTGCGCCAGTCTTGTTTCGGTCGGGGCCGTTCACTGCTGGTCCAAGCATGCTGCGTCTCCGCATTTCAGCCCGTGTTCAGCCCGTGGGTCGTGGCAAGCGTGGATCGTGGATCTCGGATCGCGGCCCATGCCAGTCCGTCTCACCGCTGGCTAAACTCATACACGACTGGGATGGAGAATCTCGACCACGCGGGCGTTCTTCGTTACTCATGCCGTGCGATAGCGGGAGCAACCCTTCTGCGTCTTGCGCCCAGGCTCGCCTAAGCCGTGCTGCGTGAGGAGACCCACGCGTTGCCCTTGGAAGGTAGTATACCAAGTCGCCGTATGCTTGTTGTCCATCAGTATTGGTTAGCTGGCGCCACACAGGTCAGAACGTCCTCAGCTGTCGCAGCGATTCAATGCCTCTAGATAGTTCAATGTCTGAGATCTGAGACCTTACGTTCCTGTACCGTGGCAAGATCAACACTCGAGCCGGTACACCGAAAAGCAGTACTGGTTCGGTGTTGTCGGCTTTGCGTCGATGATGTTAGCTGGAGGACACAATGCACATCAGGAGGCCCATCGACACCAGGAAGCTGCGGCATGCTCTCACTGCGCAGGAAGCAAGAGAGCCCAAGATGTGTCAAGGCCGAGATCGGTTGTCATTACTCGGGATTATTCAACCACCTAATGCATACAGCGTCTACAAAGAAACCCACTTTTAGAGATCCCGCTTCCAAAACTCCAGTTCCAACCGCCCTTCAAGAGCATACGCCAGGTCCAAATCAAATGGGTATAAGGGAGCGCCGCGCCGCGGCATGTGCTCTAGTAAGCCACAGACGCGCGCGGCCGCACAATCCCAATCACCGTCCGTCAAAACGCCGTGCGAGAACCCTCTCGCTCCGAGATCACAACAAGTTACGCCATGCGAGGCGTGTCCAAGATGAAGGAAGGTATCGCCGTCATCTTCGGCATCGTCGTCGTCGTCGTCGTCGTCGTCGTCTTCGTCGTCTTCGTCGTTTGGGATGGCACCTTTCATTCGTCTCGGTTGGGGTCAAACTTGGAACGGTCGATCATGTGCTCCCAGGGCACCTCTTTTTTGGCGCCCTTCTTCATACAACTCTTGCACACGGACGAGTCGTAGTCGACCTGTGTCACGACGACCTTGCAGCGTTTCTGCGTCTGGCTGTAGCGGTAACACCACTCGGAGGCGCCGGTGAAGTGATGCCCGCAGGCATAGTTGCGTCGATACCACTCGCACATGGCGGCGGGTGATGGACGATGGAAGTCGTCGGGGGTTATAAACTAAAGCTGGACGTCAGCTCGGACGAAACTCTGGCAAGGGGAGACGTCTGACATACGGTCGTGAGGTTGGTTCAGGCTGGACAGAAAGGACTTGGCATGGCAGCTCGGTCAAGGCAAGTGCAAGGGCCAACGAACACCGGTGAGTAAGAGGAGCCTGTCAGACGACGTCCCGAGGTGCTGGTTCAGCGGGTATATGTAAGATCCTAAGCCCAAGTGGCTGCAGGAGCGGGATCGATGGCCGAAGGGGAAAGGTCCGAGGGTTTCTATAGATCTCGGATGTTATCCCTCGATCCTCCTCTATCTGGGCAGTTTCGGTGGGCACCTGGACCCGGGGCCTGTCTGGCATAGGAATGGTTTCTTTTGGGGGTCGAAGAAAGACGGCCCATCGCAGTTGCGTATCGATGACCGAACCACGCCCCAGGGGAACGGCGTGAATTTTCCCTTGTCTCAAACGGAAAGAAAAAGGAGGATAATTAGCCTTTCAATTTCCGACTCATTCGAGGCCACAAAAGCAACCCGTCGGGCTATTCCACGGCCTGGGAACTGTGTCTCGTGCGTCAGTCAATCTTTTCCGTTTGTTCAGCCGTGCGTGGCCGCGGCCCCAAGATTATTGTTATCACCGAGGACACGGGGTGGAATGGAGGAGTCGAGTCAGAAAAGGACTCCCATCCCGGCATGGCAAGCCAACCAGGACAACCACGGGCCCCTTTTTTGCTAGGTGGCTTGGGTGTTGCGAAAAAAGCAAAATACTGTCCACAAGCTCGGAGGAAATGCAAAATGGCCTTGAGACCAGCCTTGTTGGTCTGTTTGTCCCGGCGCTATTCCCTTCGGAATACAACCATCCCAGCGAATAACAGAGATCCCGGAAACATCTCAGAAGACTCGGTATCGCACTGCAGCGCGCTGTTTGGTCGGGTATCCAAACCAATCAGTTCGAGCGAGGAGCACCTCTGTACGCAAGATCCCTGCCTAGCATTATCCCCGATAATCTGCGTGCTATCCAAGGCCGGGGAGAGAGACAGAGAGAGAGAGGGTGAGATGAAGGGGTCTCTGTTCAAAACCGGACAGGCAGCTCTCTTCTTTTTCACGTCCCAGACGGCCAGACACACATACAGTGGCGCTGTCATGCGGCGACAAATCTGAGATGTGACGGCGTCCGAGACGGTTCCGCGCGATTGGGGTGGACGATCGGCCGGGTAATCCACCCCGCGAGCCCTTTGGGCCAGTCCCGAAATGGGGTGGCCACAGAGACGGGGGGTGGGAAAAGAAAGCGTTCCGTGGCAACGATAGCATGAAGCGAGGGACACGGCACAGATCTCCTCCCCTTGCGCTCGTCACCCACTCGTTTTTTTTCTCCTTCGTGCAGCAAGCGAAAGCTTCAAGGCTCACACCTCCCTGGTGTGACGCTTATTCTGAGATATGATGACGGATTACTGGCATATAGAGTCAAGCACGAAAGGTCCATGTTGGGGCCGGGTAGCTTCTCCCCCCATGTAAACCCGACCTTGCCATGCCGAGTGAGACAAGATGGGGGAGAGGCATGCAGAGCCAGAACTGGGGTAACGGGAGGGAGAAGAAAAGGTGCCTATAAATGAATTGTTGATCCATCATTGCGGGCAAACCGTGGACGAACCCTCCCTTGGGATCAAGACAGCTCCAGCTCCAATCTCCCAAGGCCATTCCGTCCTCCACCGCCTTCTGCAGACAGCCGGCCCGCCTCCAATTTGACGACCCAACATCAGGACCCTCGCGCGCATTCGGGGATTGGGCCGGGACCCTTGACCGCCAGGAAGGAAACAAGTATTGGAAACACAAACAAAAACAAAGGAGTCCGTGACTTCCCGTTGGCCCTGAAATCGCATGAGAGGGGGGCTTTTTCGGATGACGAAAGACCAGCAGCGGCAAACCAATCTCGTGAGCCTTGCCTATTTTTACTCCACCGAGCGTTGGCAACGCAGAAACCTACCCACTCCAAAATCCAAACCAACCAACCAACAACTAACATGTCACCTGCAGACCCGAGACTTCATCCCCAAGTCCGTCCGCGGCACCATCCGCTGTCATCCTCGCTGCCGCCAAGCGCCTCCGGCAGCCATGCAACTCCATCCGCGGACGAGCACGCCCAAGGCCTCGACGGTCCTCCGTGACTTCCTCAACCAGGCAAAGTGCATCTGCTGCACGCTGCGTGTGGTCGAGCTGACCAAGCACCGTGCTGTCGTGGAGTGGGGATCCATGCCCTACTTCACGGCGCGGGGCCGGCGGGCCGAGTTTGTGTACTACACGGCCGAGCGCGTCGCCGACGTCCGACCCGAGGTGCTCCGGACCTGGGCCGGCCACAACGAGCCGGCCGAGTGGGTCAGGGACCGGCTGCGTGACAGCTGGCTCGTCGAGCAGCTCGTCTACTGGGTTGAGTTCCTCGAGGAGTGGAAATTCTATCGCGAGTGGTACGTCTACAGGCCGGAGCTTTTCGAGGGCAAGGTACCCGATGTGTTGAGTCCCGGGTGCAAGGGGTGCGTTAAGCCGCACTGGCCGGGTGGCTTGAGGCGACGGGCTTCGTCTTGCGCTTAGGCCATTGGGGTTGTGATACGGACAGCGGACACGGTATTGGGTCGAAGGGGGGAAAAGGTGACAAAAGGGCTGGTACCGAGGGCATGTTTCTTCATCTCCGTTTCTTCTTTTCTTGAGCTGGAAGTGTTCACTCCTCGGCTAGTGCGCGAGGCTTGGGGTTACACTGTTTTAATCATCGTTTGTGTCGTGTCCTTCTTCACACGGGTGGATTCGGGGGAGAAGGCGTTGTGGCATCAAGGGCGACGAGTTATGGCAGGCAGCGAGGTTTGCTTCAGCAGTAGGTAGTCGTAGTTTAGATTAGGTAGAGCAACCGCATTGTGGTGATGGCATCCGGTTCGTACGCGAACCGACCCCTCCCCTCGTGGGATTTTGATATCGCGGACCGTGGCATCCCATGTAGTCCCATGTGAAAGAGTTCCATCGCCCTGTAGCGTTGGCATCCGCACGCCCCTCCTTTCCTCACTGAAAAAGAATGGAGGCCCCCACGACTGAAGCTGGCGTTCATTCGGACGCTGCTCGAGGTTCGCATGCCTAACCTATGCCCGTACCCCCAGTAACCCTTCCGCGTGGCGTACGAGGGACGCGAAATCAAGATGAGCCAAGACATGATGGGTCCCGCGCGGAAACAGGACCCCCTCATTCCCCGATTCTCCCATGCTGCCCTCCCCCTCCCCTGCGGCAGATCTCATCCCACCACGCCCCGAGACGCAAGTCCTCGGTCCCGAATACACACCACTCTACGGATCGCGATTAATTTGCAAGGAGACATATCTATCATCCAGGAAAAACGAAGCATTGCCGCCAGGCTTGCTCGCCCGTGCGCAGCCCATCGCATACATGCCCCTGTTCCGCGAGTGCTCCCCGGCGGTCCCTAGTCCTGGCGGAACGATGGCTGACCGTCCCGACGCAGCAATAATGATTCCATTCCGTACGGCACCGGACTCGTGGCTACTTCGTCCTTCCAACTCTCGATCCGGATTTGTCTCTAGCGCGCATGCCCTTATGATTCATCCCGTGCTTGCCATGCGTCCCCTTGTACCACACGAGCTTCGGCATACCACGCCTTCAACGTCTCCCATAGTGCACTCACCCCGGGCGTTCCTTCGATTCACATCTCGCTCATCGCCGGCTCGTTGCCTGGCTCATGGCGAACATCCAATTGGCTGTGCCTCACCGAACAAATCTCAAGGTACGTGAAGAGATACTCGCGGTCGCCCAGCTACGTCAGGAGCCGCTCATCTATGGACTTATCCACGCCTCGCTTCCAACCGACTCTTCGGAGGAGACCCTTGATGCCAGCGCCAGGTTCAAGGCCACCGCCTAGCCTAGCGTGCCGCTTTCCCGCCCGTAGTCACTTCCTCTCCCTTCATTCCTTTCCGACGTCCCCTCGTCGTCTACGCTGTTTAAGCCTAACTGACCCTGGGGTAGCATCCCCGAAAAGTTGCCGCTTTCACGGGTGTTTCCGTTCTGTCAATCTCTCTCAAACCGTGGACCTGAACCTTAAGCGCCGCGAATTGCTCCCTGAACGCCTCCCAAACGCCTCACGCTGAGCCTCAGGTCGTCCCTTGCCTCGACAACGTCACAGCTCTGATCCAGTGTCAGGTCTCATATGGCGGCCCAATCGATCAGAAGAGTCGATCCGATCTGCCACGGAGGACAGCGGACAGACATGTTTGAGCCATGGCCAGCCAGTCCAAGATTCGGTACCCGACCTCTTTTCCCCTCCCAAGACACTTCTCCAAAGATGATGGCTAAAGAAAATGCAGGAAAAAGCAATTCGCGCGTCAAGGGTCGAACCACCCTCGTTCATCACACCCCCCTGCTGCTCCACCCATCCATAACCCTACATCCCTGCCCGACGACAAGGGTGACTAGCATCGCCAAAGAGACTGATCATATTTTCAACATCGGTGCGTTGTTCCCGCCCCCTCCTCGGGTTTCCCTTTCGCAGGTGCGCGTGTCACAAACTTGAGATCTTCATCTGCTCGCTTCCCATCCACTTTCGTAGCCACGTTGCTCCATCCTGTTGGCTTTGCGGACCACATTTGCTCGACTCTATTGGTACGGAGACACGTGTTGCCGGCAATCGCTGGTCGGACAGTTTGCCAGATTGAACATGGACCGACCCGATCAAGAAGTCTTTAACTGCGCCTTCGATGGTCAACCCCAAGGGTTGTCGTGCCCACGGCTCACAAAAACATTTCAATTCTAATAGGGAAAATTTGATGGTAGCCTGCCGCGTATTTGGCGTGTGGGCTTGCATTAGAGGCAGTGTCGTTCCTCTAGTTCTGCAACATCAGCATCCCACATAAGCCACCCCAGATACTATGTCTTATCCTCGGAGCGAGACAAGCATCGGTCCCCAACCGACTGCGACTTTGAGAAAGCGAGTTGATGAAAGATTGCAGCCTGATGCCGTTGATGTGTCGGCGTGTCGCAGATTAGACATGCATATTTGCACAGTATGTCGCCACGTCACGTCGCTTACATGCCCGTCATCTGTCTGTACATATGCATATGCAGGAAAGCGCATAACATCGGTAAAAACAGGGCAAGGTCAGATGAACTGAAAATCAAAGACTAGAACAAAGCTCGTAATATTGGGTGACAAGACCATCATTATTTCTTCATCTTTATCCCTCTCCTAGACATTCCGCTTGTAAGCTTCGAGAACGAAACTTGACCAATTTTGCTCTGTACACATTTGCTGTGAAATAACGAGGTCATCATGATGCGGGAGAGCCGAATAAGAAACGAAACCTTGGCCCCCATTTGGAGTGCAACCTGTCCATATCGAGAAGGTTTCCAGAAAAGCAATATCCACGTGGTGAGTTGGGAATCATCCCGGCCGGCATGCCAACTCTCAATGCTGTGCTCCCCCGAGTAATCTCGGCCATGTGTTGCGGTGTAATCGGTCAATAGCTGATATGAAGGACCCACGCTTTCATAGATGTGGAATCTCGCAATCGGCGAAGAACGGGTAGGCGTAAGTTGAATTCCCCGAGAACACGCCTCCGAATGTCTGGGCTGTGACCCATGGCCATGAAAAGTCGGCCGGACGAGGATCGACACTGGCCCCGTGGATGAGAACTTGGCCAGAGTTCTTTTTCGTTGGCCCCTTCCCTCGAATTTCTGTACCACGCATACATCAAGATCAGCTCATTTATCAACTCTGAGAACCCCACCTTTCGTTCAACGCCTCGCCCCAACGCATCATGTCGGTGACCTGTTTCTTTTCTCCTCTCACACAGACGGTTCATCTTTTAGACTTTTCCTTATGATTCTCTTCCTTTGCTTCCGGCCAAGGGCGCCAACGAAAGAATGACAGGGCCTTCACGTCACAACTGCCGATGAGATGATGGCGCCGGCTTCTTCACGAGGCGAAAAGCTGGACTTGACAAAAAAGGAACAAGTCCCCTGGCCGTTACACAAAGGCCTGGCTCTGACACAAGGGATCCACATTAGCCCAACATTCGTACGATCCGATTTCGCTCCTGCTTGCCGCGCCGGAGGATCCTTCGGGCCATTACCTGGTTCTAAATCAATGTTGCGAGACATTGGATGACACGTCGGCCGTACCGGGATCAGAAAGATTGTAGATTTGTCGAAAAACATGTTCTAGGCCCTTGAGGATGGCCATCAATATTCGTAACAAGGGCTGTACAGTTCTGGACCCGCCGACGGAACAAAGTGCTATGAATCATGGGATGCGAGGATTCGGGAATTGCATCAAAGGCGGCGCTTCAAGATAGGGGTTTTGTCACATGGTCCTCATCACGAGCGACCAGTCAAGATGTGTGCGGTAGACGCTCAAAAGATCCTCGCTTTCAATGCTTTTTGCAATGCCTAAATTAAAATACGCTCGAAGACTTGCAGGCTTCTCATCGTATATCCAGTAACTACTTGATCCGAAGAGACCTGGATTTCGCACATCATCCAATGGGTCGTTGTGATCTGACAAAATGGCTAGAAACGAGAGACTTTGAGCCGCAATTAATGCTTCATCTGAATGTCCCCGAAGCTCCACATCAGGAGAAATTCAACTTTGAGAGCCAACAATACTCGGCATGGAGCCACCTTCAGTAACGAGGGAAACACTTGGGAATACTAACACGACTACTGCGAATTATAGAGTGCTTGGTTCTCTTACTCAGCACTTTCTGTTTTCCTTCCTCCTGGTCGTTGAGCCAGAGACAGCTCGAGTTTATAGTGCATCTGGCCAGGAGTATGCGGCACTATGGCCGAGAAACAGCTTAGACAAACTTCCAACATCCTGTTTATCGCAAACCTGCTTGAATGGAAGCTCTCTTTATAACACGTATTGGATGCGAAGGTAGAATGAAAGTGCTTGACGTTGTCCCCCTGTGAACATTTGTGTCGAGTGGGGGAACACATAACGTGACGGGGGCAGCAAAGGCGTCAGGTCTTTCTGCTCTGGAGTAAAAGGAGGCCGAAATTGTTCCCGCGTTGGTCGCCAGGCAGACCTAGAGAAGTGGCCCAAAACTCCAAATTGTATTTAGGAGTTGCGTGAAAATTCCATTCTGGCGTCCACACTTGGTGGTTTTTACACCGGTCTGAATGTTGCCGCGGCCTATTGCATACAAGAGGTATATATCATTTGCTCACTTCCTCCCCACCAGAAACCGCTGTTGCTGAAGTCTGGTAATGCCAGGCTGTTTTAGCCTGCTGAAAACGACTTAGGCATTCGACACATGACTCCTCATTAACCTTTTATTCCCACGACAGGGCGACCGCACATCAGGCTTCTAAGCACCAGGAAATCTCCAAAGTCAAAGCGAGAGCCTCGTGTTCAGCTTTGGAATCGAAACGACGACACCGTCTCTATCAACTAACAGATATCGAGTTCAACCCACGCCAAGCTCTGGCTGCCCCTCAGAGGCAGAGAACCATGTCGGTCGCATATCTACGACGCCAACGGAGGAGCCGGCGAGGACATTGTCATACCTCGTAACATCACTTGAAAGTGTGCCGGAACCTCCATAATGTCTGATCCCAACCTGTGCCGTGGCTTCCAACACCTCGCGTTTTCACACAACCTCCGATTCCTTATCTAATGCATCTTCAAAGAAAGTTCTCAAAAACTCTTCTATATCCTCATTACGTGAGCGGCATGACGTCGGCTTTTTGTGTTGTTTCTGTCAATATTCAAGAGGCAAGACGCGTTTCTGGTCATTTCGAGCGCAAGCAGACCCTGATCGGGTCTCGCTGCCGGGAACTCTAGAGCGATGTCTAGTCTTTTGTCTAAAGTACCAATATCAGCGCCAACCACCGAGCAGGCCGAAAGACTTGGGCCATGCAGCTAATGCGGTATGCATGAGGTTAGTACCTGAACTACTCTAACGGTACCTCTTCCACTGTTGTAAAGGAGGCATATCAGTGACGGCACTTGGGGTTATGGGGGAGGTAAGGGCTGTTGGAATGATTTGCCTTACGTTCCGCATTCGCATGGCCGAAGCAATGAGTAGAGACATGTACAAAGAGGGGCAGCTGAGAGCTTCATTAGCGGTTGATGCTAGCAGTCTTTTCACTGAGATTATATGAGAAAGCGTTTTGACGCATGGGGTTGCAGAGGCATTTGTTTTCAAGAGAATATACGCTTCTTTGATGCAACAGAAAACCAACTTGAGACAAAAGGGTAACAAGATCGCATGCACCAAGATATAATTGGCACAGTTACAAATGCCCATCCACAGGCCTAGGCTGGTAGAGCTCCTCAAGGTACTTCTCCTCCTCGTCCGTCAGGACTTTGCCTGTCACCGAGGCGGTCTCCTCGATTCTCGCCAAACTGTTGAATCCGATGATGGGGCTCGTGACCTTCTTGATAATCCACGCAAGTGCAACATGCGCCATTGGCCAGTCGTGTTTCTTGGAGAGCTCAGCCACTCGGTCAATGATTGCCGCGTCGACATCACTAGATCCAGGGCCGCCAATCCCCAACTGCTGCTCGACCTGGTTCCTCGTAGAAGTCTCGGACGGTAATCGGGCCAGTCGCCCACGGCAGAGAGGAGCCCAGGGAATCAGACCGACGCCCGTGTCATTGCAGAAACGGATCATCTCGCGCTCCTCCTCGCGGTACAGGAGGTTATACTGGTTCTGCATGCTGATAAACTTGGTCCACCCGTTCTTTTCGGCGCAGAACTGAAGGCTCGCGAACTGAGTCGCCCACATGCTGCTGGCACCAATGTACCGAACCTTACCAGATTGCACCAAGTCATGAAGTGCTTTCATTGTTTCCTCGATGGGAGTGTTGGGGTCGAATCGATGAATCTGTAGCACGTCGATGTAGTCGGTACCGAGACGACGCAGCGAAGCCTCTACCTGATTGAAGATGGCCGTTCGAGAAAGACCGAACTGGTTTTGGTAGTCCTTGGATCTGTCCATCTCCGAGGGAAAGAAATAGAACACAGCACCCGGAATGGAATTAACAGAAGCTTCCGTCAGAATATGAGAGAACGCCGCACCAGGCTCCTCGCCGACAGCGAAATTGCATTTCGTGAGAACCACGACCTTTTCGCGGGGGATGCTATGTTGCTTAATGGCCTTGCCGATGACGACTTCCGAATCACCATTGGAATAGGCATTGGCGGTATCCCATGTGTTGAGGCCCCTATCATAAGCGGCCTTGAGCAGTTCAATAGCCTGTGGTTATTTTACGGGTTAGTACTGTACTTATACGGTGCTACAAGTCATGAAGCAACCCGAACCTTTTCGTCGGGAATTGCCCAAGGTACCGACTCCGGATTGCCGAAGCTCATGCAACCGACGATGGGGACAGAGACTCGGAGTCCAGATTTTCCAAGCCGGCGGTATTGGACCTTGGTGTCTTCCAAAGACTTCTTGAGGCGCCGAGGAAGCTCGGCTCCAGCCATGACGAGGTGATAATTTCAAGCCGAGAATGGTCAATGCGGAGGTGAGTTAAATTGCCGAGGGGCTGGGTGATGGTATGTTATAGGACTTCCTGCTGAAAATAAGTACGGTTGGGGACACTCAAGATGAAGTTCAATACCACGAACCTTAGCTTTACATCACGGAAACTCCGTTGGGACAACCCCCGGGAGCACCTCGTTGAAACTCCGCCGCCAATACGGCCCACGGGTCCCCGTTCGCTCTCGAAACTCCGCCATCGGCGCGGGCCCATGCAACGGACGTACCCTAGGTTTACCAAGCTGGAGTCCCGGAGTTAGAGGATGCAATGACCGAAAAGCTTAGACATGCATTAGAACTAGATAGAGTTTCAGCACCTGGCCAGGGACGTGTTCTTTGTATGCACCACACTCAGGTTCGTTACTTGATGGGGTATATAGGGATCTCATCATGTGCCAGAGTTAGAGCAGTCAAAGTCGTTGTTGGGACAGCTCAGGGCCGTTGCAAGCGATCAAGCATGGCCAGGCAAGCAGCAGGTTCATTACACCACGTACATCGTTAGACAAGTTTAACGAGATCGCAACCCTAACAGACTTGAGTGCTTGATCCGAATCGTAATGTGACAAGTATCACCAAACGTCTCCAGTTCGCCTACACCATCCGCCCCGGTAGGCATCGCGGACTGTATAGACTTCACCACCGGCGCCTGATGCAGATATCCCTGTAAATTCCGCAGCGGAACGGAGATAGACTGCACAAGGCTCCAAATGCCGGGTCACTATTAGCTCGGTATGATACTCACAACATCAACTAGGGCTTGGGCAGGTTGTCGAAAACCACTTGTCGGTGCCACAGAGCAATCTTGGTCCTGGGTTTCCCTGCACACGTCTTTCCCCCTTCCCATCACCCTCTGGCTGTCCTCATTCACCGAGAAGCATCGCAACGACATTCTTACCTAACCACAAGTAGTCGGCGGAAGCCCTGAACCTGATTCGGTAAGAGGTCCCCGCTCTTTCGAAATGTCTTTGGGACTGCGGAGGCGGGTATATAGCAGTGGCATCTACGCTCAATTCTTGTGGAAGAGTCTATCGGTACCGAGCCAGTCTCGGCTAATTTCCCAGAATTACGAGGTTTCTAGGCGCCCAGCAACGGCCACCCAATCGGTACAGATGGTTTGACGCAAACGGCCATGTGGTTGGCGTTGGCGTCCGCATTTGACAGAACCAGCCGGGCGTAAATCCTCGCCCCATGTTTTGAACCGCCCTCATGCCCCTGCAAAGTTGCAGTATTCGGAGTGGCTATGAGAGACGTTGCAGAAACGGATAGATCAACAGGTTAAAGAGGACAAGATTGGCAGGCGCAATATTAGAGATTGTATAGGTGCGCGATCCTGATGCTGTGCCTCTTCCCCCCCCCCGCCACTTGCACGGGCGGCCCGACAAGCAAGTTATTGGCACAAGACGCTTCCGGAACGGGCGAGTTGGGCGGCATGCTGTTGCCTAGGGCATTGGCACGGCGAAACATCAGCGGATTACATCACTGGTAAGACACGCTGCATAGGCCTACGTAGCGCGACGTGCCCCCCCGAATGCCTCTCGGGCGCAGCGCTGCCAGGGTTTGCAGATCGCCTATGCCCGAGGCGGAAACCATTGCAAGAATTCGCTCTATAAGAGAAAGAGACCGTCTAGAGCGTCGTCGACGACTTGCACCGCCCTGGCCGGTCCATAAAACACCGTATTTCGAGCCCCCTACAAACCGGCGTAATGAAGATTCGCTCTGCAGCCAGACCGGCGTCCGCCATGCTGGCCGCCGCCGCCCTGGAAAACAAGGATGCCTGGCTCTCGCCGGGGTCTCTTCTCGGCAACTCCCCGCCGCCAATGTTCGACAACCGGTCCGCTGAGATCTTTCGACAAGCGGCGGCTTCGCCCAATGCGACGCGCTCCATAATCTTCCGGCCTTTCGAGGGACTCAGCGGGACCGGTGTCGAGGTCGGCCTGGACGAGTGGACTTGGCGTAGGGATCCCGCGCCCATCAATTCGGTTTCGGTTTCGTGAAACCCAAAGACCGCCATGCTGACCGTCCCATAGGCGTCAACGTCACCGAGTTCGGCCTCCCCCATCTCGCCTCCAACTTCTCGGCAGTCGACATCACCGACCCCAGCTTTATCACAACCTCGTACGACCTGACATGGCCTCGCGGCAGCAACGTTTCGGCGGCGCTGAGAGACTCGAACACTCCCTTCTGCATCACCACATTGGACGTCCTGTTCCCGGCAAACGTCACCAACCTGTACACCGATGAAAACACCAACAGCACCGACTGCGAGCACATCCTGGGCGAGGAATGCCTCAACAAGCTGTACTTTGAGGGCAACAACCTCGACGGAGATCGGTGCTCCAGCCCGAGCCCTCCGTGGAACGAAATCCCGGAATGCAGCTCGACGTTTGGGGCCGCGGCACGGGCCAACCTGCTCGGGAAAGGCTTCACGTTCGGTCTCGCGACGACTGACATCAACCCCGAATCTCAGACGACGACTCTGAACGACACGCAGCCGATCCTGAGCGGAGAGGGCCTCTGGACTTTCGAAAGCGGCGTGGTCGACGGCGCAAACGCGACGCAGGGCTATTTGAACGCCACGAACCGGCTTCAGGTATTCATGTTCAACACATGGCATGACATACAAAACGGTCGGGTGAGCAAGCCAAACGTGCTCTGCATGCGGGTGAACACGACGACGCTGCCTACCAACTCCTCGGCCACCTCTTCTCAGTGCCGTATGACGGCGGTCATGGCAGCTGTTCTTGTAACCATATTTGCGTTGCTTGCTTAGATATCGGGAACCGGGCGTCCCAATGCCATAATGTATATGTGTACAGGCTCGTCTTTCGGTGAGATTTCTCAAGGCCCGCGTGCATGAGAACAAACCCCTGGCGTGCCGAGGCGGCGACGGCGACGTACGGCGTATGCTCAACGTGGCCGAAACTACCTAGCCGATACTGTTCGCTCAGGACAAATCCAGAGCTGGTCAGGCTCAGCCCGGGTTCGACTCACCTCGACTTACCGTGCGCAGCCCCGTTATGCTCGGCCGCACAACGTCTGGCAAAGCCGCCAGAGAGCCATGTTCTGTTTCTCAACAGACAAAGGTTACGGCGCTGGGGCTCAGGCACCCAGTCACGTCGAGGAGTGTAACCGTGTCTTCTACGACTACGCTGTAGCCTACCGAGCAGAAATTTGCAGCGGCCTGTGTACTCGAACTCGACTCCCTTTAATTGACTTGGTAGCCGAGATGGTCTGTTTTTCGTCACTTGTCTATGACATGATGGCCGGTGCGAGGCGAGAGCCTACAGCTGACTGAGGGTGAAACTGCGTTAGGGGCATCGGCAGTGTTCGAGCCAGAGCCCGTTGCATGCGGGCCCAACAGTAGAGTTCCACTGGTAGCTATGAGAGTGTCGGTCTGGTTTGGAGGCTGACAAGCGACATCCAATCATCAAAGGTGCAAACGGATGTGCACTTCCAAGTTTGCTAGATTTCACACGATACCGGTTCACGATTATCTCACATGCACTGCCTGACTCGACCGGTGAGATTTGTTACCCGAGTATACGTTGGAATGCTTCACCCACTACTTGAATAGCAGCAAATCACAAAGATGCAATGTGGCAGGGCTGCGTAGGCGACGGGGCACTACTTCCCTTTCTCGTTGATGTATAGAATATACCCTCTGAACGCCACAGAGCTAACCGAATGAGAAACAGCTGGAGGTAAGGCCAGCCAGATATTTGAAAAACGTTTACTGGCTGTGCTTGTGCCGTCTCAAGAGTAGAAGCGGGCAGAGGACGCAGTAAACAATCCGGGTCAGATTTGAACAAGTCGACTTTATTGCCGAGGCGATAATCGCTGAAACGAGCTGATTCGGGAGGCAGTGTCATACTCGGGTGCACTGCAATGCGTTGGCCTTGACTGTCTCCGAACTCACGAATTGATGCTGCAACACGGTTGAGCCGCCTAGATCGTGTGGAAAGCTTTTCTATTAAACAGGACTAATTTCGTTTTATCTTGAAAGCTCTCAAGATATCAAGGAAAGCCACCAGGCTATGCTTGCGGACGGTGTGGGATATGTCTCGATGCACGACTGACGAGGAAGGAGTATTGGATGCCGACTTTCATCTCGGAAGGAAGTCGGACAAGAGCTTTCGTCTTCACTCGGATACAGCATTTCAGCTTCATCTTCTACCTTCGTACTGTTTAGTCTCCAAGGGCCGAATCACGGTTTCTTACGACCCGACACCAATCCAATTTAAAAGGGGTTGTAGACACGATGACCATGATGGGTGGGACCAGAGACGAGACACGGGTATTGACACTACAAACGGGGGAAGAACAGGGGCCGGGTCGAATCTAGGGCTTGCCGGTCGGTTCTCCCGACCTGGCGTCACCGATGGCGGGGCTCCCGAATCCCGGGCGCCCCGGGCGCCGCCACACGCCGAATCCTCACAACACGATGGAATACCCGACCGAATACGCAGCAGCGATGTATCCCAATGGCATCAAGGCAAGAAGGCAGCAAAAGCCCGGGAGAGTATATAAAATATGAGCTCATGAAACGAGGCGTTCTCGCCTCGAACACCCCTTTGCAGGTCGTGGCGACCTCCGCCCTCCTGCCTCCGGCATCGACGCCGACGCCGTCGCCGGGAAAGGACAGGAGCGGCAACAATAGAGACAGAAACAGCAAGCCCTCAAGCCCAATCATGCCAACACCAAAAGACTCCCCTCACCTCGACCCGACGACCCTCCCTCCGCCACCGGAGGCCGGGGCAAGCCAGGACGACCGTTCGCGCACTCGATGAACCGGCGACCTTCCCGCCCTGCCCGGCGGCCTTGGCCATGCGAAGCCCTGATGCCGTGCGGGAGGATAGACTTGCGAATCCTCCCGAGGAGACCACCATCTCACGGTCCTCGCGTCCCGCCAAACGACGACGCCCAGGGGCCTTGAACAGTCCCCAACCCGGCGAGGCTTGGGGGTACCGGGCTTGGCCTAATACCGTACTCACCATCACCAACCTCATTCAGTTTCGTGACGATGAAACAACCCAAGAACGCATCACGTAGAAACACGCCTGGTCAGAAATGCGAGGCGGACAGGAAAACGGGAGGCGGAGACGACGAAAATCGAATTCACCACAGCAACTTTCTTCCTTCCAAATACAGCGAATGAGCCCCAACGCAAGTCAGCGCGTGCGGGACTCGAAAGGAGGCATGGAAATTGAGATAAAGAATTTAAGCGTGAATCAATTTCGCAATCACCATCCCCGAAACGCTAAAAAAGGACCTCTCCGTGGTCTCAGCCCCTCGGTCACCCCCCGGTCACCCCCTATTCTCTCGAGAATTGCAGAATCAAAAGTGCCATCCCAGCCTTTAACACGAAAAAGCACCTCTCGACTCGTGACATCATCCCCGCAAGTAACTGCAAGACTCGCGGCGTGGCATGCCCCCCCAGTACCAACACGCACGCAGCCCCCAACCGTCGCAACCCGCCGCGGCAAACCTCCCATCCGTCCCAACTCCGGGACCGATCAGGAAAAAGCCCTGAAACGCGCCTCAAAGCGTTCCGTCCGCCTCCTCCC
>JAIMZG010002069.1:0-12216 GCA_020466075.1 Colletotrichum coccodes
TTTTTTTTTTAATTTGGAACACGACTGGCCGTGCCGTTTCTACATGTACTACGTAGTAGAGGAATGCGCAGGAAAGATTTGAGATTGACCCGCCAGCCCGCAGCGTTCCAACGGACAGGAACCAATTTCCCGTGTCTCAGTACTCGGAAGAGCCTTTGGGTTGCATGTCACCATCCCGCAGAAGGCGGGTCACATCCAGGAGAGTTTAGACTCATCGGTGAGCTTAACGCAATGAGGCTCTTTGCTGAATATAGCAATGAACTCCAGATGAAGGATCACACATCCTATACCCCAAAGAGCTCTGTAATCATTTCGGAATGCCCGCTTTCGAAAGATGCAGGGTTGTCGCCCTGACTCTCAGCCCTGGACCCCCTGATGTGCATGAGTCGTGAGCCGGGGCTTTCTGCACTGCGACGGAGCGTCCCGAGTGCTTGGTGTTTCGAACACACAATACATGGCCGCCGAGGGCGCTGCCGTTCTACTGATGACTCAAAAACCGCCTATTTCTATCCTGCTGTTGTGGAAATGGATGCGGAGAGTGGCCAGTCGAGAGGCCTTATACCGGAATACCGAGGTCTGGCATGTCTTAGTTTACGTGGCCTGCATTTCTTTGAATGCCTTGGCTTCTTGGGAACATCTCGGCGTGGTCCTGTGTGGGCCCTCACCCCATCGATGTAACCAGGAGGGAGGCCTTGTTGATTTACCTTTATGAATCCGTCTTCCGGATAACGGTGGCCCCCAGATTGGGGTTGCATCCACATTCCCCCGAGCTTGCAACGGAGCTTTAAATATAATCGTTCTCCCTGCGTCGTCTCCGAAGACGACAACCTTGTAACCCTTGTTCCGCGAGGTCTCTTGCGGTGCTTCTCCGTCGCCCCAGATGTCTTGACAGTCGCCAAACTGCGCGACGACATCTCAACTCAAGCCTTTTGCAGTGAGGGCTCATTCCCAGCGTCCGACACAATGCCTTATCCATTTAGGAGGGCGCAGAGTAAGTCTCCCGCTCTTGATGAACATGTTTTGCGGCCATGGAATACTCATCTATGCCGCAGCAATGCCGACCCTGACGCCCCAAGACGAATTGGAAAACGCCTCGATCCTTCGCAACGACGCCGACAATGGTCACTTTCGGGGCCTGCCCGCAAAGCGGAAGTCACGTATGAAGGTGCTGATGAAGGTGTTTTCGAGATGGGCCATCACGATGCTGGTAATCGTCTCGATTTACGTTGTCATTTGGGTCTATTCGACCAAGACGGTCATGAATCAGACGACGAAGCGACAGTACAATGCCCTCATCACCGGCCTCTCGATCGCGCTGGGTCTGGCGGTCGCTAGCAGTCTCAATCACATGGTGGCCGAACTGAGGTGGTGGATCTTGAGTCGCCGATACAGGTCGAAGCGCAAGGTCGAGTTGATCCTGCAGGCTGATAACCTGAAGCATACCATCATGCTGGCAGCTCGGTCGAAGCGCTGGTCGATCCACCTTGCAGCTCTTGGATGGCTCATCCTAACGATTGTAAGCCGTCATGTGTGTCCTCGTTCGCGACGGCGTCGACTAACCCAGCCGCGTAGGGCTCCCAAGTCGGTCTTGCCGCCATCGGCCTTTGCTACTCTACTGACACTGCTGATAAACGATCTTTGCTGGTTCCGGGTAATGTGTCCATCGCGAACATGGATACAATCGAAACAACCAAAATTGTAAAGTCGAGCTCCAAGGCGCTCGGCGCCCAGCAGTACACTGCAAATAGGTTGGTGCCAACCACTCTCGCACTCATTATTCGCATCCTTCCTTACCTGACGATGTGTAGCTACGGCACGATCTCCCTGGCTTATGACACAGCTGCGATCGAAGAGGCCCCCCTGGCTCGAGCCATCTATGTACCGAGCGACCCCTTGATGTTTTGCTCGGAGGAGTTCTGCAAATACGTTTTCCACGAGACTTCGCAGGCGTCCATCACGGACAAGAACGCCAACCCTGTAACTATTGCGACGGACCGCAGCATCAACTCTACCTCCAAGTGCAAAGCATGGCCCGTGACGGGAGGCGGTGACGGGACGAGCCCGAACATCACCGTCGCTCTCGAAAACAACGGCAGCCTCGAAATCAACATCCCCGTCCAGGGTGGCACCGACCAGACGACCTTCATGACCAACAACGAGTTCGGCTGCGGTGCGGGGTGCGCCATGGTCACGGCGTTCGAGGCATCGGATACCTCGTCTTGGTATTATGCTTGCAACATCACGGTCGGGCAGGTTGCGAATGCCACGATTCCGGAACACCAAGTCGGTTCCAACCTTACCATCTTGGCCGCGGCCGCTATCGCGCTCCAGGGATACGCCGCCTCGTCTCTGGCCAGCGACACCAACTTTCAGTATCAGATCTATCCCGCCGAGTCGGTCTTCGGCACGCCGATGAACGGCACAACAGATGTCTTGGAAGCGATGCTGTCCCGGTTCGCCATCGGGGTTATAGCCGTCGCAGCAGAAAGCAACACGGATCACATCGTCCAAGGAACCATGCCTCTGAAAGGCACCAAACTCAACGTCTCGCACTGGAACCTCATCCACATGATCCTGATCCTGACGGCCACGCTCCAGCTGGCCCTCGGCATCGCTGCCGCGCTAGTTGCCAACCGGGTCGTGGTGCCTGACGGCGGCGCCGTGGAGATGGCGCAGGTGATGAGAACCATGGCGATACGGGACCGGACAGCGATCAGCGACGCCGGCGAAAAGGGGACGATTGGGGGACCCAAAGTTACGTCATTATGGATTTACAGGGACCACTTGGTGTCGAACGACGGCCTGTACGATTTGCACATGGAGGAGCAGCGATTTCACGCTCGGAATGAGGATGGGATGATTGAGATGAACCACCAACGGCCGGACACTGGTCGTAGCAGTCGTGCGGCGACGCCGACGAAGGCATAGATGACAGCGTAATGCAAGGAGGGAGAAAAAACATATTTGATCGTTCCAATGTGCTCTACCTAGTGAATGCTCTTTCTGACGGGTTCCCATTTACGGCCTCCTTTACTGGAGTTTGTGGGTGCGATGAAGCCGTTGAAATATGCCACAAATTCCTCGGCGCAGTCTCTCGCGCACGAATTCTCAACGTCCTTCCACCGCCCGAGAAGTTCCGTCCTGCTTTCTGCAGCCACTCACCCATAATCCGTTTCGAGATGGTCGTGGCTGCGAGCATCGTGTCCCCCCACGCCCCACGGCCGAAGGGCGGCCAACGTCGGCCCAAGCCGGCTGTGTTCGGGACGGGACCGGGGGATTGGAGTCATTCGCTGGATTCCGATCCCGGAGCCCCTCGGTGTGCACCGCACGGAGTGGACACGCTCCAGTCCTGACGACGAGAGAATTTCGCGCAGCATTACGTGAACAAAACTATATTCAGTGGGTGCAGTGCAGGTCTTCGATGCGAAGTCTGCTGCGCCTTTGATGCATGTACCGGCGCCACTGGACACCTGTCGATGAATCGAAGGTTTGATTCCAAACCCGTCGCGGCTTACCAGCGATGCTGTGACATGTGGCCGATATATTCCTCTTCTTCCGGCCGGGACGGCAGCGATTGGGCATGGCTTCTGACAAGGCCACGCTTTTGTCACTTCGTATCGTTTTCAAAGCGCCCGCTTGCGTGGGATCTGCCCCCAAAATTACCCCCTATGAATGAAGAATGATGAAGTTTGGTCGGTTCGGAAGACCGGAAGCCAGTCCGAAATGCATGATTAGCTTCGACCCAGTGAGGGGATTATGCAAAGCTCTAAGCGATCAGGAAGTTACCCCTCCCGACGAGGGATATTTGAACTGGATGTCTGCCGCCTCTGGTCCGCAGGAGAACCTTCTGATCTCACCACACACTCTTACGATATTTCATTCGAAAACCTTTGGCTACCCATACCACCCACCAAACCCTAGACCTGGTACGACGCTCGCGTCAAAGAGCCATGGCATCTATCGCAATGGAAACATCTACAGATCGAGGTAAAGTAGGAGAAGAACGCATCCGGGTGTTCGACTCGTCTGCTGTGTCCGACATCCAGCTCGGCCGCCCCTCGATATCTTGATCGATCGAGGTGGCTGTGCTGGCTGGATGGGGCACGGCAGGGAGTTGATCTGAGAAATACCGGCGAACTTGATCTGGATAATACCAGCGAAAGGACATGCTTCTTTGGCTCACCCTTCCCCTTGCACCAGTGACGAAGGACCGGAGTGTACTAACCCATGCAGCATCACGCTTGATCTGCCATCATGTCGACTGATAAGATCACCTTCCTCACCAACTGGTAGGGATTGCCCGCGTGATGACTACTGCCAATGTGAGTTGACATTCGGGTCAGGCACGCTACGCCTTACCACGCTCCGCTCTACCTGGCCCAGGCCAAGGGATACTTCAAGGAAGAGGGCATCAAGGTCGCTCTGCTTGAGCCCAACGACCCCAGCGTATGGCTCCTCCTTCGTGGGGTCTCGACCACGGTCGCTAACCTCGGGACAGGATGTCACCGAGATCATCGGCACCGGCAAAGTCGACCTCGGCTTCAAGGCCATGATCCACACTCTTGCCGTGAGTTTCTCGTTCCTCCCTCCCTCTCTCTCCCAGAGTACCACTGACCCCATCCCCAGGCCAAGGCCCGTGACTTCCCGGTCCTCTCCATCGGCAGCCTCCTCGACGAGCCCTTCACGGGCGTCGTGTACCTCAAGGACTCGGGCATCACGACCGACTTCCGCTCCCTCAAGGGCAAGCGCATCGGCTACGTCGGCGAGTTCGGCAAGATCCAGATCGACGAGCTGACGTCGCACTACGGCATGACGCCCGACGAATACACGGCGGTGCGGTGCGGCATGAACGTCTCCAAGGCCATCATCGAGGGCACCATCGACGCCGGCATCGGCCTGGAGAACGTCCAGATGGTCGAGCTCGAGGAGTGGCTCGCCGCCCAGGGCCGCCCCAAGACGGACGTGCAGATGCTCCGCATCGACGAGCTCGCCGAGCTCGGATGCTGCTGCTTCTGCACCATCCTGTACATCGGCAACGAGTCCTTCATCACCGAGAACCCGGACAAGGTCCGAAAGTTCATGAAGGCCGTCAAGAAGGCCACCGACTACGTCCTCGAGAAGCCCGAGGAGGCTTGGAGGGAGTATGTCGACTTCAAGCCCGTCATGGGCTCGGACCTGAACCGCAAGATCTTTGAGCGCAGCTTCGCGTACTTTTCTCACGACTTGAAGAATGTCCAGCGCGACTGGACCAAGGTCACAAAGTACGGCAAGAGACTCGGTGTCCTGGACGAGAGCTTCCAGCCCAACTACACCAACGAGTTCCTCGAGTGGACTCTCGATGAGGACTCTCAGGACCCCACTGGTGACCAGAAGCGGATGGTCGAGCTGCAGAACGAGGTCTCCTGCAAGGGAGGCTTCCGTCGCCTGAAGCTGCAGCCTGCCGTCAAGGCCTGATGGGTCCGAGTTGTCTGCACCGGAACACGGATGAAAGCGACGTGAGAGGCTTCAATCGTTTTGCTTCACATCGCCTCTTGGCCCCAGGAAGCCTCGGTCTTTTCTGATGTAAATGGGTCGTTCGAGCTTGCTAGGATGAAATAAACAGCTTTCCTGGGCACATGCAGTACTTTTGAATTGCAGTAAAACACTACCTGGGCTCTACTCTGGCTCACGTCAACCTCGTCCATTTCTGTTGTTTTAGCGTGGTTTGATGCCATTCGAAAGCCTGCAGAATTGCTACATCCGAAGAACGACTGCAAGTGGCTTGGCTTGGCGTTTCCTTCGCTCGAATTTACCTGGACTGTGATAAATCCTGATCGGGACAAATGTTCGGTGGTTCCATTTCCCTTCGTTTTACGGTTGACTGCAGTCTACGTGCGACTCAGCACATACCCGTGTCGTATCGTCGCAACACGCGGATCTAGGCTTAATCCAACAGGGATTGTCTCCGTCCTGTTGTAGTCCAATGATTTCGTCGAGCTCTTATCAGGCTCGGCCGCTTCCTTGACTTGTTAGTTCTCGTCTCAGCAAAAGTCCCCCCCCTGCTGGGATCATATCGCGGAGAACCGAGACTCGACTGTTCTGAGCCGAAGTCTGCCAAGTATTCCGTTAAGAATCACAGGGAAGCATTGCAACTCGATTGGCTACGCCCAAAAAACACATAGTGCCAATCCGTGGTTCGCGGGAACGTCCCCGAGTCCTGAAAAGGAACACTCTCAAATTTCCACATAAACGACGGAAAATCGCAATAACATGTCGACGACGTCTATGCAATCACGTCCCAACGGGCCCCGGCTCCCGAACAAGCATCCGACCATGACCTCGGCCATGTCCCCACCGGCCGATAGCCTCATGCTTGCTTACTCCCAACGGTGGAGAAGACTACCTCTCTCTCACCTGTGCCAACATGCGGATAAAGCAACGTTGGTTGGCTACACAAAGAAGTGAGACATGAAGATCGCATACCGGGTCGTTTCTCGGCGGCGCCTGGCGCGGAGCGAATCAGATCGCCCATGACCCCTGGAACGGCCGCTCTTCTGGATGGGAACATTGAAGCCATCCATAGTCGGGATTGGCTCGTCTCCCCAGCCCGTAGACCCGCCAAGCTCATGCTTAATTCCGGGTCGACAACTATAACCCAACCAGCGGCAATCACCAGTCGTGGGTGGTGTTGTTATTGGTCTTGTCCTGCGGGATCAGGGGGCAGCCCGCAATGTCAACAACATCACCTCCATTCGTCTGTTGCCTCTTTACCACGGCTTCTCGTCCTTCGATTCGTTCTCGACGAATATTCCGTGGTTCTAGATCCTCGCCCGATCCGCAAAGCCACTACCGTGTTGAGGAGGTGCAGATGATGTTCCTGGATGGGATCGACGTCCACCCCATGCAATGCCTCTCCCCCAACACATCGCAACCTCGACCAACGCACTGCGGACAGCCCTGTTGGTCTGGAGGCGGTTTGGTGTCCATCGCCCCCTGGTTCAGCGGCCGGGCTGGTGCGTCTCGACGTGAGGCTCACGCCAGGCTCCTGGTTGGTCCCCGGCACTTCTCGCCGCAGGTCCCTTTAATTCAAGCCGCTCCGGGGACCCACGATGCGTCGCTCCAACGAGAGCGTCGGACGCGGCTCCCGTCGTCGAGCTGCCGTTGAATGCATCTGCCCACCTGCCCAACTTGGTAACCATGGTGAACACCGCTATGATGAAACGAAGAAATAATGGTTCGAAAACGCTCAGATATACTTCGGCTGCAGCTCGATCATGTAGACCGCGGATGAGTATAAGACCGGCCGGTCTGCTACACCTCGGATGCCGTGCTCATCACACAACCATCGACAGACAGCCAAGTCGCCCAGCAGCAACGACCTCAGTCATTCTTTTAGACACCAGCCGCTCGCTCTCTACGAAAACAGTCCGCTCTTTCTAGTCTCTCATTCACCACCAAAAGTCGACCTCACAATGCACGCCGCAACGATCCTCGCCCTCCTCCCCCTCGCGGCCGTCGCCGCCCCCTCCAGACGCGCCCAGCCCGCGCCCCTCATCAGCCGCGGGGTGCGACCCTCATCGCGGATAAGTACATCGTCCGCCTCAAGAACGAGGCCAAGACCGGCGCGCTGCAGACCGTCATGAGCGCCTTCTCCGCCGACGCCGACCACGTCTACAACTTCGGCAACGCCCTCCGCGGCTTCTCGTCGACCCTGAACGCGTCCGAGATCGAGACGCTGCAGAACGATCCCAGCGTCGACTTCATCGAGCAGGATGCCATCGTGACGATCAAGGCCACGCAGAAGAACGCGCCCTGGGGTCTTGCGAGGTTGTCGAACCCGCAGCCCGGGTCTACGACGTACAGCTTTGACGAGAGTGCGGGAGAGGGCACCTGCGCTTACATTGTCGACACCGGCATCGACGTCGCTCATCCCGTAAGCGGAACCCCCCTCGCACTGCAACACGACGATGTTACTGACCCCTCGACAGGACTTCGAAGGCCGCGCCACCTTCCTCGCCAACTACGCCGACGACTCCGACACCGACGGCCAGGGCCACGGCACCCACGTCGCCGGCACCGTCGGCTCCGCGACCTACGGCGTGGCCAAGAAGACCAAGCTCTTCGCCGTCAAGGTCCTCGACTCCAACGGCGAGGGCACCAACTCGGCCGTCATCGCCGGCATGGACTTCGTCGCGTCCGACGCCGCGGGCCAGCAGGGGTGCGCTAAGGGCGTCGTCGTCAACATGTCGCTCGGCGGGCAGAGCTCGACGGCCGTGAACCAGGCCGCCGCGGCGATCGTGAAGGCGGGCCACTTCCTGGCCGTCGCGGCGGGCAACGAGGCCGCCGACGCGTCAACGTCTTCGCCCGCGAGCGAGAAGAGCGCGTGCACCGTAGGCGCGACGGCGAGTGACGATTCGTTGGCGGAGTACTCCAACTTTGGGGCCGCCGTTGACATCCTGGCGCCCGGGTCCGACATCAAGAGCACCTGGCCCCGCGGCAGCACTGTAAGACTATCCGACGTTCTCGTCCTTGGTGGCGGTGGGAGAGGGAGCTGACGCGACGTGACTTGTAGAACACCATCTCCGGCACGTCCATGGCCAGCCCGCACATCGCCGGCCTCGCCGCCTACCTTCTCGGTCTCGGCTCCGCGCCCACGGACCCCGTCGAGCTGTGCGGCTACATCGCCAAGACGGCCCTCGACGGCGTCGTCGGCCAGGTCCCGCGCCGCACCGTCAACAAACTCGCCAACAACGGCTTCGCTGGGAACGGCACCGCCAAGGCGACGGACGGTTCCGTCGTCGGCAGGCAGCTGAAGAAGACGTTCTCTATTCGCGCCTAGACCGACAAAAGTCGTCAATGGCGGGGCGCGGAGGAGAGTTCCTGCACTCTGATACCTGTCAGACGAGAGGGGACGGTCTGGCGGGAACGATGATACGGCTTGGCTTCTCGGGAAGGATCGGGTCAATGATATTCTGTTTTGTGTACATTAGACTTCACTTCGGATACGTACAAACGATTTCGTTCGATGTTGTGTTCCCTTCTGTGTGGCTACAAAACCTTCATCTCTGGCTTCGGCTCAAGAGCACGAGTGACGTGGACACGTAAATCGACAACATGGCGCACACAGAAGCAATGTCGTGAACTCGTAATGTGATTCTCTGATCACTAAACCTCCTATCGTGAGACACAAACTAGGAGAGACGGCTCGATATCACTCATGGAGCCATCACCGACTTGGCTGCCTGCTGGCCTGCTATCCGTCCGTAGACCACACACTCGAGCAGCGATGAGCCTCCCAGGCGGTTGTCTCCGTGGATGCCACCCGTAATCTCACCTGCAGCCCACAGACCATCGATGATAGTTTGGTCCCCTCTCAGCACTTGCGCCTTTTCGTTGAAAGAGGCCCCGCCCATCGTGAAGTGGGTGATGGGTGTGACGCGACCGATGCAGACTTCTTCCTCGCGGTTGGCCTCCCCGGCCGGAAGCCTCCAACGGCCAAACGTTCGTCTCCCCAACGCCGAGTCTGTGCCCGAGGCAGCCGCAATGGCATACTCGTCAACTGCTTTGACGATCGCCGGGCTCAGGTCCTTCACCTTCTTCTTCTTCATCAACCCCTTCCACAAGTAGAACCCAAGATGGCCCTCGGCAGCATCGCACGCGCCGGGATCCATGAGCAAGGTGACGTCCCACTGCCTGATGTCGCCGTTTTCCTTCGTGGGAAGCTGCATGATGGCCCTGCTGACATGCTCTCTCGTCTCCATCTCGTTAACAAACCTCTCCCCTTTGTCCGAAAGCAAGATGCCACCCTCCCCGCGCAAGACTTCTGCCGCGAGGAATTTGTACCGAACCTCGGGGTCTTTGGGATCGACGAATCCCGTCGGGTGCACCTGTACGCTATCCATATCAACAAACTCGGCACCAACGGCCTCCAGGATGCCATGCGAGGCGGGCCGGTCCTCGTTAGTTGACGGCAAACCTGCCAGGTCCGGGCGGTATGTGGCCAGGAGCCCATTGGCATCGCCAGCAAAACCACCGACGGCGAACACGACGGCGCCCTCGAGATCGTGCTGCTCGCCGTCTTGAGTGTAATGCACGCCTCTGACGGTGCCGTCTGCGACATTGAGTGACGTGACACAGGCGGAGCTTTTGAGTTGAAACTCGGGACTCTCCCCGAGCCTTTTCAGTAAAGTCGTGACGATTGCTGCTCCCGGCGGTGTCTTGCCAGCCCCTCGGTGGGTTCGAGCGAGCGAGTGTCCGCCCAAGGGAGCAACGACGCTCAAGTCAACGCCAATCTCGTCGACTAGCCAGTTGACAGCATCCGCAGAGCTCTGTGTCAGCAGTTCTACAAGCTTGGGGCGATCAACTACGCCCTTGGCCTCGACGAAGCGTCTGCCCCCCGAGCGGACTGTGTCGCCGTAGAAGAGGCTGTCTCTCTCCACGCCCGCAGCCAATTGAAACCGTGTGCCTGCACCGTTGATACCGGAAGAGGCCTTGATGCTGTTTCCGCCGGGTTTCGGAGCGCGGTCAAGCATGTGGACTGATGCACCGGCCTTGAGTGCCTCCTGGGCGGCCGACAAGCCGGCGAGGCCGGAGCCGACGACGATGACCGGTCTCCGCGTTGCTTGAGTCATGGGAGCGGATGAAAATCGAGCGGTCTGCGAGATAATGTTCAATGCGTTGATGATGGGTCGGTGGTAAAGCATGCCCAGAATGGCTGCGATGATGCCGATGACGAGGGTGGTGATGAAGCGGCGGATTGGTCGGATGAACATAGCAGCTTCGAATGGAGGGCGGGGTGAGAGCGCGTCTTGAGTGACACGGAACCTATATAACAATCAATACCGGCCATATTGGGGGGGGGGCAGTGGATAAGTAGCGGCAAGTCGGACGATTATGAGTCGTACGATATCGTCAAAGAGGCATGTGGTTGTCGCTGTCAAAGGTGGCCCGATTCGGCCTGTTGCGGAGGCGGCGTCGGTGAGACAACCTCGACCACCTTGATAGGCTGATAGGCCTCGGTGGGTACCGGTGAGCCTCGGTCAAACGAGGGAAGCTCCTGCCTCCAGGTCTTCTGCCTCTGGGACCGGAATCGGCGCATGGAAAGCGCGGGAACGATCCATCCCATCCCACACGTGACTATCATCCGTCTCCAGGAAGGAAGTTTCTTCCATCCCGAGCAGCGCCTTCCGCCTCCCAACGTCGACTCCGGTTTCGTCTTCGGCAACGTCTTGATCTGACAATGGACCCAGCTTCTCGCAACAAAACTGCCTTGAGTTTCCAAAACGGCAATTGTTCGCCTACAGTCTCCTGTACTGTCTTTATATTCCCATGTAGACGCCGGTCTGGAGATTGTTGGTTCTTCCCCCGCGTTCAAGAAGATTACGTCTCGATCATTCTCATCAACCACGTCGGGAAACTTACTTCAGACACGCTGGGGTCCATTGTCATGGTGGCACGTCCATTGTCACAACTCCAAAGATGTGCGGTTCCCAGAGGCTGGATATCTACATACTCTGTTACGTTTTGCCTCGAACACACCGTGGATGTGGCATCGAATGCAACCACCACGTCTCAACTGTCTCAACAATCTTACGTCCTCAACGCCTCGAGATGTTTTCGTCCGAAGGCTTCATCGTCGCCCGTAACTCGTATATCACAAGTTTATGGGCCAAGCCTATGACCAAGCCGTCCGCTACTCGCCACCCCTGCGCGCTCATCAACGTAGGGACCTCGCGACTGGCAGTATACGTTTTCACACCCCTCTGCACGGAGCGGACTCACACTACCTGCTCTACATCCTTTTGAAGGAGCTGTCAGTTGAGCACGTAATACTGCAGTCCAGCTTGGGGCAATTAGACGAGTGAAAGTCTAGCGCGAGGTTCTTTCCTTCTGAGAAACGCTCGGCGACATTCCATCCCAGTACTGGTCGGCCACAACACACGTCTTCCTCCTTGTACGATGCCTCGACATATCATCAGATGCAGCCGAAGCAGACCACAGTTATGACAATTAGACACGTTTGTTTGGAGTGGATATTTGGCATCCATGGCCTCGAGCATTCCCGCCCCGCAAGTGTGCAGAGGTAGCGCAGTGCGGCATGCTACCGTAGTGGGTCATGAGCTGTCAGCTCGCAGTACTGACCATCGAACACCAGTCAAGGTGCCAGAGTGGTTAATGGGCTGCCCTGCTATTAGGTCTTCTAGTATCAGTCAAGGCAGTGGCTTCGGTCGCGCAGGT
>JAIMZG010002071.1:0-39162 GCA_020466075.1 Colletotrichum coccodes
TGCACAGGTAGGTAAGTGAGTAAAATGGGAGAGCTGTTGCGGATTTCTTCGTCGCGCCTCTATTCTGTGCCTGACCGTACCCACCCTCCTCCTCCTTCTCTCTCTCTCTCTCTCTCTCTCTCTCTCTCTCTCTCTCTTTATTGTGCTCGTCAACTTCCAAAACGTCTCAACGGTCGCCTTGTTGTTCAGAGCGATGCTCGCTCGTCCATTAGGGCACTCGGTGCAAAACTCTACAAAGCGAGGTCGAATGTGCTAGTCATGACTGAACGTGCGTAGATTCCTTAATTCATGCAAGGCTGTTTTGCCGGAGGTGTCGCTTTCGATGTAAGTGCGGCTTGAGGAAGGTGAGGCAGGGACACTGATGTAGACGAGACTCGCGAACCTAAGGTGGAGCACGATCGGAGGATGCGAGCGGGGTGCAACCATGTAGACGATGGAGGAGGCTTCCGCAAAGGTTGTATACAGACTTGCAAGAAGAACACGAGAAAGACAGACAGCGCACGGCATGACGAGATCGGGTGCAGCGACCCGGCAGCATCGTCGTCCAATGTGGGGCCAAGGCAGAGCTGTGAGAGAGGTTGAGACTGTGGTGTAGAAACCCGCTCCGACCTCCCTGCCCGAGCTTAAAATTTAGACCGTTCCAACTATCCCCAATCGATTACGTTCCAACGAAGCGTTCTTCGCCAACCACTCCCCATCCTCATCCCGTCCCATCCCGGTTCAGCTGTCGTCTCCAGTCCCCATTGTAAGTGCAAGTACCGCCAAGTCACCTCAGCCAGCTTTTCGTCATCTCCTGGGAACATTGCTTGACAGTACTCCTTCCTCCCTCCGCCTCGATTAGTCGATAAGCAAGCATCCCATCCATTCGCATTTCCTCACCTCCTCTTTCTGTCCACGTTCGCCATTCCCCTCATCTTGTCTCATCTCATCCCCTCTCGCGACCTTGTCTCACCAAAGACCCACAGACATCGCAGAAGGCCAGGTCCTCGAACTTGACGAAGAAGTAGAAGCAACAAGTTCCCATAAAGCCCGCATCAACACATCCCACGGACTTCCTGCACCCTGCTCTCGCGCCTCGATTTTTCCTTCTTCCCCTTCTTCTCTTTCTTCTTCCGCACACAGACTGAGGAGCAACGCCGACAGCTGCAGCATCACAGACAATTCTAAGCCATCTACGCCAAATACCAAGCCGCTGGGTCGTTGTACCGGTCATCTATTCTTCCATTTCGCCATTGTAACGCTGGCACCTGCTTTCCCGAAGCTACCGTAACGCCCGACTGCAACTTTTTACCATGGCGCACTCGGCCGCAGTCATCGGCTCCACCGGCCTCGTCGGATCCCATATTCTCACGAACCTCATCACCTCGGAGGCCTTCGCCACGGTCAACACCATATCGCGCCGCCCGCCCAAGGCCGGTGGCCTGACGCTCAAGCCCATCATCGAGCCGGACACCTCGGCCTGGCCCCCCAAGCTGGCCGCCCTGCAGCCGCTCCCCACCGTCGTCTTCTCGGCCCTCGGCACCACGCGCGCCGCAGCAGGCGGCATCGCCGAGCAGTGGAAAATCGACCACGACCTCAACGTCGAGCTTATCAAGGCCGCAAAAACCGCGGGATGCAAGGCCTTCATCTTCATCTCGAGCGCCGGCACCCGCCGCGCCCTTGCGGACCAGTCGCCCTACAGCAAGATGAAGAACGGCGTCGAGGACGCCATCAGTGAGGCCGGCTTCGACCACGGCATCATCCTCAAGCCCGGTCTGATACTCGGCCAGCGTGAGGAGAACCGCACCGGCGAGAGCATCTTCCAGAGCGTCGTCAGGACCATCGGTATGGTCAGCCGCAACATTCAGGACAGCATTGGCCAGGAGGCCGAGGTCATTGCCCGCGCCGCCGTGCACGCAGCCATCCTCGTAGAGCAGGGCAAGGCGCCCGCTGGTGTGTGGGAGATTGACGGCTCCGAGATTGTGAGGCTTGGACGGACGGAGTGGAAGCACGGCGCGTGGCCCCGGTCTTAGGTTGCCTGTAGGCGTTGAGAGAGTCGGTGGAACGATGCGGTGCAACGGAGGCGGAGAAATCGGGTGAGGGAACGGCTGCTGCTATCGCCCGAATACGATGCGGTTGTGTAACCCGTCGGAAATGTTCTGCCTACCGGCTTACGGCGGATGTCTCCGCCTCGTAGAGGGTTTCCCGACGTGGCACGGCGCCGGCGAGGTTTCTCGGAACTAACCACGGCTTGATGGATGGTTACGAGAACACAAAAGAGAACTACAGTCACGGTGTCACAGCCCATAGGGCCAGGTGGTTTGTATAATCCGGAAAGGCTTGGTTCGTGCGGTGGCACGACGTTTCCTCTCGTTAGTGGATGAGGTTGTTTCTGCGGTTGGTTGTGGTTGTGGTTGGTCTTCTGCGACTCGGAGTTGAGTCGTCGGAAACCGAGACATCCTTCCTTTCCCATCCCACGTTTGTGAATGTTCTTGTCGATAGTTTCTTTGGTTTGTTCAAATTGTTGATATCCCTCATGTAAGAAGTATTACCCACACTGTCTTTAGATGAGAAATGTTTGTGCTCAGGCAACAGGATCTCGCTTGTGTCGGGGTCTTGATGGATTGGTTGTAGCAATAATACCAAAATACAGTCGTTTTATCGGATTTGACTAAATGTTTTCCAAACTCCTGAAGTATTACACGGGACGAAGCGGCAAACCATTGGATGATGTGGCCAAGCACCACTGTTCTGATCATGCACTGTCATACGGCACCCTCCGGCGCGCCGGCTGTCCTTTCCCTAAGAGGACCGGGAGGGTTGGGCCCACATCCCCGAAGTGCAGTCCTTCGGTAAGAAACCAAATGCTCGAGAAAAGGGTGCCTGCCCAGGCAGCCCCTCCCGATCCATAAGTCTGATAACGACGGCCCAGAGCCTTATCGAAGCTGTCCGAATCACTAACCGCAGATGACCCCTCCATCAACCCCCAGCCCCACCACTACCACCACCGCATCTCATCGGCGGGCGACTCACCACTCCATGTCGCAATCCTCAATTCTCACAAGCTCTCACAATCTCCCGCCCTCAAATCTCACGTTAATATCTCAACCTCTTCCGCGACAGTCGCACCATAGAAGCCGGATCTCCTGACATTTAGTCGGTGCAAGCCCGCCCCTTCGTCGTTCGTAGCACAGGAACTCCGCGCCAGCACCCGAAAAGCGAATCTTACTCGCCTGTGGATTAATCAGCACGAACCACGTCCGTCTCAAGACAGGAGAGGTGTGCACATATCCCTCATTCACGACGCTCGCACGGCAACGAAGATGGCGACAGAGACGACGCGTCCCCTCATCGTCGGCCCGGACTCGGGTCCCGAGGCCCCCTTCCCGCTCAAGATGGAGGGCAAGGTGATTTCCGGCTTCGGCCGGGGGTCCAAGGAGGTCAGTCACCGTCGACCATCACCAACATCGCGACTTCGACGAACGCCTCTTTCTTCACCACACCTTTTACGGCAGCTGTTATGGCAGCCCGAGCACAACTGACCCCAGTCATACTCTCACTCTCACTCTCACTCATAATCACACTCGTCTCTCACAAGGTACCCCGCTAACGCCCACCCCAGCTCGGAATCCCAACCGCGAACCTCCCCGTGGACTCGTCCCTTACCCCGTGGATCGACACCGTAAAATCTGGAGTCTACTTCGGCTGGGCCTCGCTCTCCCTGCCCGCATCGCACCCGGACCGCGTCGCGCCCCCTCCGTCCTCCGGCTCCGGCCCGGCCCAGCCCCACCTCGAGTTCCAGCTGTACCCCATGGTCATGTCCATCGGCTACAACCCCTTTTACAAGAATACAGTCCGCTCCGCCGAGGTCCACGTGCTGCACAAGTTCTCTGCGGATTTCTACGACGCCCACATGCGCCTCCTCCTCCTGGGGTTCGTCCGGGAGGAGAAGGATTACAAGAGCCTCGAGGCGCTGGTCGCGGACATCAACACCGACTGCGACGTCGCAAGGAACTCTCTCGATCGCGAGGGCTGGGCGCCGCCCAAGGCGCTGAGGCCCGATTCCGAGAGGGACGGAGTGTTGGATGCAAAGTGGTTGGTCGAGCCGTTGCCCAATGCCTGAACCCAGCTCATAGCACCTGGCTCATGATCAAAATCAACGAGGTTACAAAAAGTACAACTGGACCGAAGCGTAGAATATAGAAGAAATGATCATTTGAAGGTTCTGTCTCTGTCCAACAATGGGGGGGGACCATGGATGTTGTCCCTTTCCCCAGGATGTGGCTGAAGTGAAGTTTATAGGAAACCGATGAACATGATCCGTGATCCCAAGATGCGCCTTTCCCGGCTTCCCTATCCACGGGAAAAGCCATGTTTCGATTGGTATTGGGGGAAAAAGCGTCCCGATTGAAAAAACCAAAAACGCCACCCATGCCCTGCATATATGCCCTGATCGCCCCTTTTTACATCTCCGCATTACACGGCCAGACCATGCGGCTCTTTGTTCTGGTAATAGCACGGGAGAAACTGCCTCTGTCAGTAAACGGTCAACTTGGAGACATGAGACGCGGGAAGACTTACGTTCATCACAATCAACATGGGAATATCGAATACGTCTCGTTTAATCATCCAGCAATACCGGCAGTCCACCTTGCCGTCCTTCTCAATCTTGGAGATGCCATGCTCGCCGTCGATGCGGGTGACGCGGCTGCTGAGTATGCTCTTGCGCGGGTCCTGCTGCGGCGTCATGTCTGTTGACGCCGCCGCCTCCGCCTGCTCCTTGGTGCGATATTTGAGGATTCGGCACGTGCGGTTGACGCTACCGCGACTGTCGCCGAACGCGAGGTGGGAAAAGTCGTCGTAGAATTCGACGACGCTGTCGTCGTCGAGAATCTCGGCGATGAAGACGGGCTGCTTGCGCGAGCTGCCCTCATTCTTGATCTGGTCGAGCGTCGCCGAGGGTACCTTGGGCGTTGAGAAGCCTGCGCGGCCGGTGTTGCGTCCGCTGTTGGTACTCGATCCCGTTCCGCCGGTGTTGACGTTCAGGTTTGGCTCGTTACCCAGGAGGACGTCCTTGGTCCACCCTGTCAGGGCGATGAACTCCTTGTTCACAGCGGCGATCTCGCCCGTGCGGCGGAGGACGATGGTCGGGGCGGAACAGTGGTGCATAAACTCTTCGTACTCGAACAGGGTCCGTTGGAAGCACTTCTCCATGAAGATGAGGTCCTGTCGGCTCAGCGTCTTTGTACAGGCGATGAAGGACGGGCGGATGCTGGCGAGCGCCTTGGCGATGCGTAACGTCCTGTTGGCGGAGAAGCGTTTGGGCAGGTAGTCAATGAGAGCGTGGAAGCCGGCCAGGTATGGATATGGCTCCTTGACTGTCTCGTAGATGGATGAAGGGTCACGCTGCCGCTTGCCCAGGAGTGTATGGGGTCCGCTCTTCTGGGGAGGGCCAGGCTTGGACTTGGGGCGGGTCGGGGCGGTTATGGTCTGGGAGTTTCCAACAGCGCCAAAATTCCCACTTGGGGATCCTTCAAAGGTAAAGTTAGTAGGTTGCGGGCTGGCGGTGTTGTCTGTGCTTGGACTATGTAGCTTGTTGGGCCAGCAGCAATGGCGTAGGCATGTGGGAGGCCATGTTGCAGATTGCCTTGTTGATACATGCCGTTGGAGGACTGGTCTATACCCATGAAATCGTTGATCATACCGCTATCGTATACTTGGCCAAACTGGTTGTTGCCATTGCCAAAGACGTTTGTGGATCCGAAGTTGACTTCACCACTCGGTCCGGATAAGGAGCCGTCGCGCGGCGGGGTCTCCGCCGCGCCCGACGACATGTGTCCGAGCATGCCAAACTCCATGGCGCCATACTGGCTGCCAAAGTTGAGTCCTTCCAGGTCGAAGTTGAAGATTGCCGGGTTGCTCGGATCGAATAACGTATTGAAAGGGTCGTTGGCGACCTGTGGCGAGATCATGCCGCCAAGGGACCGGGCGGTGCTGCCCGGCTGCGGGAACGACGGAGATATCGGTGACGGTTGCGCCTGAAATGGTAGGCTCTCGGGAATTCCGACGGGAGTTTGCTGTCCCGAGTACACGGGGAACGAGGCAGTCGAGTTTTGGCCAAAATACGTGCTACCGGCGGTCGAGGCCGTGTCCGAGGCCCCGCTGTGATGCCGCTGGCCGTTGGGCCGTGTCGGGGCCGTATTCGGGTTGAAATTGGGGCCCAGTACGGGCCGGAGGGCTTCTGGCGGAGCATCGTGGAGGTACTTTGCCTTCTTGCGGACGCCGTCCTGGCAAGCGTCTGCGAGTCCACGCTTGATGCATCGCTGACAAGGTCGTTCATCTCCTGTAGCCATCACATCAGCAAGGTTGCATCGCAGACGACCATAAGAGTGGAGTAGGCAGTTATAGCCCCGATCAAGACGGGTAGAGGAAGGGGGGAAAGAGCAGAACAAGACTTCACAGGCATTCACTTGACCAGAGACTATCGCGAGCCGGACCCTTAGGAATCGGGCAGAGCTTACCACAAGTCAAATGGGCCCGTTGGCAGGCGAAGCACGCCCGGCGAGCCTTTTTTCTCCTCGGCCGTGAAGGATCCTTGGGATCATATTTCTTCTTTACTTCACCATTGGTGTCGGCGCCACTCTCATGAGATTCGGCCATCTTCTCGTCGTCGTCGTCTTTTACTGGCGTGTCGTCGTCGTACTCGTGGTCATTATCTGACATGGCATCCGAGACTTCTGCCCCGGTGTCCTCGAGGCCGTCCGGCATGGTGTCTTGGGTTTATATACAAGCCTCCCCTCGTCAAAGAAGCGACAACGATGTAGGAGCTGGCGCAGTGACGACACCGTACTGCAAGCCCCCGGTCCAGGAGTCTCCCTGATGCTATACTATGTTTGCGAAACCGCACGGCTCACTTCCAATCGTATTGCGACTGGCCTGGCTTGGCCTGGTGTCGCGCTCGACAGGCGTCGTAGAATAGGAAATGTATGAGGAAAATCCTTCTGCGGTCAGAGTTGAGTAGCACACGCCGGGGGTCTGGGTGGTTTAGTGAGGCACACCGTTCAAAGCGCAGCACCGGCGTGGCTTGCTGTCCCTAGGGCCTATGTGCGCAAGGGCAGATTTGAGTCGCGAATAGGAGTCGAGCCGGATACCGGTACCCGCGGCGACGTGTTATGGCAGAGCAGGGCCTGAACTAGGCGCTGCGTGCTCCCGCAATATGGACGGGAGGGCCTTGTTGTCTCCGTACTCTCCAGATGCGCCGCACGTAGGCAGACGGCTTACAAGCAGGATAATGCAGGTGAGTTTGGTTGGGCGAGCCTTGGGTTTCCTGAAGCTCGTATCCTCAGCAGTCAGGAGTCCCCAATGATGGGTTGGTGGGGTGAAAGAAGGCGTTCCTTGTGCGACGTGCTCGTCACAGCAAGACAAGGACTCGGTAGTTGGCGCAGTCGTCTCGAGACCGGAGTTCGCGTCGCGGACCACATGAGGTCACGGGGACAAGACGGGGACAGGGTCGAGGGGGCGGATGGACGACTGGCGGCGGTGTTGGGCCGGGGTGATGTGATGGAGGTTCTAAGAGGTCGACTGCAAGAGTGGTGTCTGCAGGTAGCCGTACCCCTTGTGCTTGTAGCAGACACGCATTGACACGCAGAACGAAGGTCGGCGGCTACTTAGTAGCGAGCAGTACTTTTAGGGCGGATCGCATTCGCAGTTGGAAGTCGAAGTCGCGGTGTCGCAATTGAGCGGACGACGGAGTCGTCGAGGTCGGGGTCGGGGATTTTTGGGGTCGCGATGTTTATCCTCGGTCGGGTGGAAGAGGAGCACGCGAGGTTTCGTCGTCAGAGCTGACCATTCAACGGAAAAGAGAGAGAGAGAGAAACAGAGACAGACAGACAAAGCACCACCCACACACGCACACAGCCAGTGAGGAACGCTTTCCCCCAGCCTCGCTGCCGTTGGTCAAAGATTTGTGTACTGAGCTGCGGGGTTTCTCTTGGAGAAAATATCAGGTCTGCCATTCGCTGAGCCACGAGGATTGTGGGTATCTTTATATGGGCATATACCCAAAGGCCCACTCTGTACTATCTACTTGAAAACCGCGGTAAATGGTACGAACAGGCACCACAGACGCCCAGGGCTGAAGTACCCGATACTCCTTTCTGCGGAGAGTCTGTCATTGCGCAGTCATCCAGGTGCTTGAAGAGCCTTCGTTTCCATGCAGAGGAAGAGCGTTGCTACACACAAGGCGACAAGAACAGAAGCAGTCGCTCTTCCTCTGTGCCCTGTACCTCCTATCTCAAAGTTTCCTGACCTTGGGGTAAGTCCTGCCTGCCGCCTGCGCCTGCGCCAGCGTCTGCAGAACCTGCACCCGTGCGCAATGCCGATTGACAGGCCACTTGGACCCAGGCCCAAACCGAGCAAAAGGTTCGTTCCTCTCGTACAAACATGAACATGGACCAGGTTGGCCGGACCACATCTTGTCGCTTGACCAATTTACCTCACCCACGAGCTGCTCTTATGCCAACGTCTTCAGCCCTCATCAAACCCCAAACTCGATACTTATTTACAATTACCACCCGCCCCTATCTGGCTTACCTAGGCCTCCCGGATACCCTCGTCTTCTTACCAATACGGCCCAATTCAGTCGCACAGCATTACGTTAACGATGCAACTGCAAGCCACTCCATTGGCCATCTAGAATTCCCACTGTTTCATTTGCTGCATGTGAGATCCAATACGACCTTCACGTTGACCTGCCCAGCCAGCCTCGAGCCAGGCCTAGGGCCGAGATAGGACTAATCCCAGCCTCACTTTCAGATTGAGATGTCCGACTCAGGCACTGTCCGCTCAAGTTGTGGGATAATATCATTGCATTCGCATTGGTATAGACGACCTGCCGAGCATCGGTCTGTCCATCCATCTGCAGTACAGCGACCACCAGGGCTATCTCATTGCGTCTGAGCACAAAACCAACCATGGCCTTTCGCCCATCATTGGCAGCCATCCCATACGCTGCATCATGTCTGTCGCGTCGCTCTCTGGCCTTGTCGGTATGACTGCCCGACGCCCTTCCACCAATGACAGCCTGGACCTTTGGCCACCTGCAGACGGTTCACTGTCGTCACCTCATGACGATCGCCACGATCAACAGCCGCATCTGCTGCGCGTGGTCTGCCGCATGCTCGTCGTCCAATAACGCCGGACGACATCCTGGCTCAACAGTCTGGGTCAGGAACGGGCACACAAATATGTATGCGTCAACAACAACAGCAACAGCGAGGCTGCATACGACACGATCGACCAGCTGGGGCCAGCCAGCCTCTGTTGGTCCTCCACACTAATGCGGAAAGTCTGTGCGGTGCCGTTGATGTCTGATCCTTCGCCGGCTGTCGCTGAATCTCTCGTCGCTTCGGCCCGCTCGCCAACGTCCGTCGACGCCTCGTCAACTTCGGCGCTCTTCCTCTTTAGGCACGCGTGGCGAATCGGCTGCGACCCCTTATCTTCTTGCCATACTTGAAGAAGATGAACGGAAATGGCAGCATGGCCACCGTCAGAAAGGCGAGCAGTGATGAAGCCCAGGAATATCCGAGTTTCGTGTACATTTGAGTTCCAAACAACGGGAACGCAGCTGTCAAAGGCGTCCAAGTCAGCACCGACCGAGACACAAGACCACCCAGTCGAGCGTTTATGAGCGTTGGGGCCACGGGACTACTTACCAGCAAACATGCATCGTACAAACGCATTACTTGCAAGGGCCGAGGCGGCGTACAACGGATAAGCATCGACCTGTAAGGCCCAACTTTAGCACAGTTCTGTTGTGTAACCCCCGGGGCTGAGAGTGATTCCAAACCCCTGGAGCGCCACGAGCGGGGAGCTGGCGGTGAGCGGCCATACTTACAAGGAAAGTGAAGATGCCAGTAAAGACGAGGAGGGTTCTGCAACACATCAGGGCGGTCAGCTGCATGTCTTCTGCATGCTAGTTGGGAAAAACAAGATCGCTCCACGGCCCGCGAGGCCTAACAAAGCCTACCTAGCGGCCGGGAGACGCATGAACCTGCAAGCGCCTTCTTGACGCAGCCACGGGCATGCTCTGTCACGGCAGCACGATGCGGATGTTGCGGAACAGCGGGCCTTTTTCCAATTTTGGGTCATGCTTGCGATGCTGTGCGAAGGGAAATGCTAACTTACCCAGCTCCGAAGATGGCGGATCCAATGATGGGCATGATCCAATGCACATGGAGACTCCATCCAAACCAGAAGATGCCGATGGGGCACAGGAAGGCGCCGCAGATGACGGGGGGGAGGCGGAATTCTGGCTCGCTGGCCCCCTCGACACCCGTCTCCTTTTCCAAGTCGGCCATGAGCCCACTGCGGATGCGGTGCCACAAGGGGTCAGTTGCGGCAGCAAGGAACATGCCAACGAGCATGCCCATGAAAGTCAGGCCAATTTGCCACAGTTTAAAACCGTGGATGTTGGTGAAGACGAGCGGGAACGCGCCGAAGAAGAGATATAAGATGCCGAGGAGGATGGCGGAGAAGATGTCGAGGCTGAGGACCATGGGCTCGAAGTAGAGCAGCTGGAAGGGGCGCATCAGCGAGATGCCGATAGTCTTGGTGACGGACTTGGTCGTCTTCTCGACGGGGGCCTTCCAGCGTTCGTCACCTGTCTCTTTTCTGATCTTGCGTGCCTTGCTTCGAAGGACGATCGGGTCTGTACGCACACGTCAGCCCTCGGCAGCTAATCCAGGGGGGCGCACCCTCTACGGCCTCACTCACGATAAGTCTCGGGCACGAATACGCCGATGGCGACCAACAGCGCGAATGCCCAGATGATCATCACGTAGTAGGTCCATCTCCAGCTGGCGTTATAGTTGATGAAGCCGCCTATCAGCGGGCCAATGCACGGCCCGATGAAGGGCGCAAGTGAGTACATGAGCATCGGGGCTTGGAGCTCATGACGAGCAAACAGGTCACTAACAGTGCCACCAGATACGGCCAGGAAGGCGCTGCCCGACAGGCCGTCGAGAAAACGGGCGACGATCATGGTTGCGATGTTCTTGGCGACGGCCGACGGAATGATCCAGATGACATACATGGACCAGGAGACAATGTAGATGGGCCGGCGGCCGTAGAACTCGCTGAGCGGACTCAAGAACATGGGTCCCAAGCTGATGCCAAGGACGAACACCGACAAGCCGAGAGTACCTACGATACGGGAGTTGCCGAACTCTGCATCCATCTGGGTGTAGGTTGATGTGTAGATGGAACTTGCGGCGGTGCTGTCTCACACGTCAACATGTCAAGTTGCGTTTCATCACAGACAACCACTTCACTTACACGCAGAAACTGGCGCATGAGACAATGGACACGATGAGCACTTCCTGACGTTGCTCAAGCTGCGGGGGCTCATGGGATCGCTGTCGCCGCCATCAAAACCGACTTCGTAGGGGTCCTCCTTTTCCGGATCTCCCCTCGACGGGCTGTCGTCGCTCTGCGGGTAGTCGTCGCAGCTGTAGCCGTTGTGCGACCGCGTCCGGCTCAGGGACCTCGAACGGCGGACGGGCCGTGTGCCGCGCCGGCGCCCGTGCGGATGGGCTCGAAGCCCGAGTTCTCGTGGACTGTGGCGTCGTCATGGTCGGCGTTCGAGGCGCGGTTCTCAGCCTTTTCGACGTCGTCCGTCATGGTTGGTGGCGAACGCTGCTGGACGACGAACAGACAGCCTTTGACAATTTCCTTTTGCGACTTCGACCACTTGATAATGATAAGGTGCCAAGGGATATTACAGTATTACGTAGTATGCGGATTGCGGATGTCGGGTATTTGTACGGAAGTTCCGCTGTGTGGGCCGGCTTCCGAGTTCCAGCGTCTCGCGTGGATCGTGGATCGTGGATCACGATAGGATCAGGACCGGTTCAGTTGCTGGATAGGGTGGTCTGTCTGCTGCGAACAGATGCGTGCGTCGCAGGGCAGTGTTGGTTCATATGAGAAGTGGCAGAACCGAATCCTCTCCCATTGTAACCATTCTATTTTGACAAGAAGCAGAGGAGCCGAAGGGGGAGAGGGTCCCTTTTTGGTTCGAGTCGCCGGATTCGCGACAAACAAGCAAGGGCAAGTAAGTGGATATGGGACAAATTCGAATACCTATTCATCCCACGCCATCACCGATTTTTCCAACCGCGCATTAGTCAACGACGAGTGAGTTGGGCTAGCGGCGCAACCAGTCATCCATTTGTCAATTTTTCCACTTCACACTCAATCTTGACGGCGGACGATTATTCAGCCCAGAACGCGGTTCGCTCTCGGAGAGGAATTCCATCCCGGACAAGGGTGGATCTCGTCATGGCGACGAACGTCAAGGGGACGCCCACCAAGGGGATGGGAAGGGGGGCCGCATGCAAGCGTGCCGTGGAGCCCCTCCCATGTGGATGGACGGGTGGGATGGCGATGACGCTGCAAAACGGGGTCCTCTCCCGGCTTTGCGATACCCCCCCGGAGGAAACGGCATCTTGCATCACAACCTAGGG
Source organism: Colletotrichum coccodes (assembly GCA_020466075.1). Lineage (NCBI taxonomy): Eukaryota > Fungi > Ascomycota > Sordariomycetes > Glomerellales > Glomerellaceae > Colletotrichum > Colletotrichum coccodes. Next base: position 12,501 of record JAIMZG010002071.1, read on the forward strand.
CATGTTGCCATTGGAGCGGTTTAGTGCGAGAGACAGAGAAAGTGTCGGTGCGACTTTGGGTATGACTTTGGAAGGCAAAGCTTCCACCAAACAACATTGAATTCCGTCGCATTCCATTAGTGAGCACCCCGGCACTGAGCAACCACAAAAACGTGAAGGGAGAAGCCGGCGGGGCGGCTTCGGAAACAAGTCGCTTCGAGATGACGTCGGAGGAGCCGAGGGCTCACTCACACGACGGGGGACCCTCGGCATCTGGGTTCCGGGATGAGACAGAAGGCGCCTGTCAGCCACCCTGCTTCTGCAACGAGTTACAGACGCGATTTAAATTTGGCTCTGCAACGTGCGCTCAGATGGAAAACACAATCGGCGGAATTCCACACCACGGCCAAGTCTGGCCCCAGTGCGATGGTTCACCGACTGAATTGAGCTTGAGGCTTGGGTTCGGTTCCTCCCTTCTCTGCCTGAGTCTCGTCGGTCTTCCAGAGCTGCTAACAAACCAGCCAGCCTGTTGCGGCATGTGGCCCACCGACAGAAGGGATCAGAGGGTTGATCCCCGCACCGGAAAGGGCAGTCAACTGTCACTTCGCTTCTTTCCCAGAGGGCCGAAGCCGCGAGGTGAAAGGTGTAATCGGACATCGAACCCGCCTGTGCCTTCCCCCCCTTGCCCCTCTGACAGCCTCCGAGTTCCTATCTTCCCGCGCCCACTCGCCCTTCGGCGCCGGTTGGCTCATGTCTGCAATCGTCGGCCATGTTCTGCGAGTAGCCAGATTCGCGGCTTCGCATCCATGTATAAATGGCTTGTTACTGCAAGTCCTCGGACATGCGATGGATTAGCAATTCGTTCGGCAAGAGACGCGCGCGTTCGGTTGCTTTTGTTTAATTGTCATCTCGGGACGGCTGGCCGAAGGTGAACCCCAGTTATTATTTGTGGTATTTCCATCGTTTCACTATCTACTTGGAGGTATCATCATGTGCATCTCCATCAACGTTATTATCATACATGCTTTTCCACCTTTCCTTCCCACGTCACTGTCATCGCCCGTCAATCCCCTCCATCTCTATCTGATGGGTTGACCGAGAAAAGAATAAAACAAGATCGCAGTTTATGAACCCCGGAAACGCCAATCGCATGCGAAAGTATGCCCGTATGTCGTTCATCCATTGTCGACGGCACGTCGTCCGCCAGCCCACTTGGCCGGACCTCCGGACCTCCGAACCGCCCATTCACATCCGATAATACTCGGGCAGGTTGTCGAAATTCGGCACGGTCCCGGAGCAGTCGAAATCCCGATCGTACGCCTTGGCCGGCAGGATCCCGGCCTCGAGGCCCTTCTTGTAGCTCCACAACGGCGCGCTCTCCGTGTCCCACGTCCAGTACCACCAACCCCACCCCTTCTCGAACGAGTGCATCTGCGCCTCGGCAAACATTTGCAGAAACTTCTTGTAGTCGCTGCTGAACGCCTTCGCGTCGCCGTTGGCCGCGTCGCAGTCGCACTTGGAGTCCTCCGTCGGGCACCGCGGCTCCAGCACCGACGTCGTCGCGTTGCCCGTGTTGTATGTGCCCGTCCACCGGTTGCCCCAGCCGACGTTGGTGAGGTGCTTGGCGCAGTCCGTGTCGGCCTGCGACCACTCGGCGAAGAGCGTCGGGCCGTACCCCGTCGACGTGTCCATTGACTGCTCCGTCTGCTCCGTCCACCCGCTGCACGCGTACTCGACCTTCTTCTTGTGCGTGTAGACGATCTGGTCCGTGTTGAAGATGACGTACTGGTGCACGTCGAGCGCCAGGTCGCTGTAGCCCGTCAGCTTGCCTTGCCAGTTGTGCAAGCCCATGAACCCGTCGCCGAACACCACGACGCCTCCGATGCCGTTGTTCTTGACCAGCTTGTAAGCCTTCTCCGTCCACGCCACCACGTCCCCGTTGTTGAGATCCACGTTGCGCGGCTCGTTGGCCAGTCCATAAAATGCGATGATGTTCTTGTACCGGTCCTGCGCGAAGAATTTGGAAAGCCGGTCGTGCATGTCGAGACTGCGCTGGGCGTTCGTCGCCCCGTCGGTGCCGTTGAGCCAGCCGATAGAGCCCTGACGGCCCGAGTGGTTCCATCCGTTCTGGCTGCCGGGGAGGCCGTGGACGTCGAGGTTGACTCGGAGGCCGTACTTGCGGGCCCACTCGATGCCGCGGAGGAGGTAGCGCCATGAGGTACGGAATAGGTACGGGTCGCCGTCGTAGACTTCGATGGCCCAGTAGTTGAAGGGGATGCGGACGTGGTCGAGGCCGGCGTCGGCGATCTCCTTGAACGTCGATTCCGTCACAAACGTCGCGTAGTGCTTCTCGAGGACCTCCGCCGTCTTCCTGGTGCCGAGATGCTTGCAAAGCGTATACTCGTCAATGATTCCCAAGCGAGAGTCGTAGTCGAAGAGCGAGGGGGTGATGAAGGGTTCGAGGTTTAGCCATCCGCCGACGTTGACCCCGCGCGCCGGCCGTGATCCGTAAGAGCCCCAGGAATCTTTCAGGGCCGGCACCTTGTCGTTGGCACGCTTCGAGTCGTCCCAGTCGGTGTACAGGCCCATGACGGGTAGGTCGCCGACCATTTCCTCGGTGAAGGTAACGTTGAAATCGGTCGTGTCCTGCCAGGACCACGGGTCGAGGTAGGTGCCGCGCCACTTCATCGGAACGCTGTCCTTGTCGCCGTCGTCGAGGGTGGTCTTTGATGAGCTGCTCTTGTTCGAGTTGTTTTTACTGACTACCACCGCCACAACGATGATGATGATCAGAAGAACCAGCGCAACGCCGAGACAAATCCCTTGCCGGTGTTAGTCCCCGGCCATATGTCGGTACCCGGACGACTTACATAGCTTCCTCCGCTTCTTCACAGGTTTTGGGGGGTCCTCCATCAGGTACTCTTTCTTGAGACTGTGGTCAGAGCTGCTCCATCCACCGCCTCGCAGGTGACCGCGCGAGCGTCCCTCTTCCATCACGGCACCGCTAACTACCCGCTTCTTCCTGCTCTTGTGGTCTCTCCTTGGCTTTTCGTAGACGGCTTCTCTGTCCTCCCCCCGCTCCACCCTCCTCGGTTGTTCCCTCGGCGCATCTCTATACCCTTCGCGCCGCGCTCTCCTTCTTTCCGCTCGTGCCGCTGCCCTCTCTGCATCCCTCTCTGCGTTTCTCGACCCGTCCGCTCGTGATTCTCGTCTCTTTTTCCGTTTCGTGTTCTGGTGGTTCAGCTCCGCCAGCGCATCTGCGGACAATGTTTGCGACCTCCTCTCATCCCTACTCTCCCCTGAGTCCGTGGCCGGTCGTCTGGATCCCTGCGCGTGCGAACGTCGTTTCTTGTGAGGCTTCCTGTCCGAAGAGTCTCGCGGTCGGTGCGACGATGGTCTGGAGGATTCACCGGGCGCCATTATTCGAAGAATGCCGTCCGCGAATGTGCTGGTCGGCCGTTGCACTGGAACGCTTACGGTGCAAATGACATTCCAGACGTGTCGTTCTAGTAAATACGCAAGTGGTGACGCCAAGGATACCAAGATCGTATTCGATTCCACCTGCCCTGTTTTGGAGGTACATTGGCGTTTCGGCTGTTGGCAGGGCAACAATCTGGTGCTCCTCTCCTTATCAGGGCGTAAAGTGGACGCAGGGGTCTGTGACAGCCAGGACCGCTTCAACCCCGCGAACGCCGGCGCAAGCCGAACCTGACTTACATCACCCGCCATCCCTCGGGTTAGGACGAGAGTCCCCTCGTCTGGCCGGTCGTCCTCAATTCCTTCATCTCTGGAACTCTTCAATCCGGGAATTGACTGCTCCTGACGCTTTATTTGACTCTCTTCATCACTCAAAATGAGGTCGTCGCTTTTAATACGTCCATTGCGGCGAGCGCTGGCGCCGTCGGCATCGACGCCGCTTCCCATTGCTGTCTCTCGGCTTTACTCGACACACCCGCCCAGCGCGAAGCTCAATATCCCCGTCGACTATGCATCGACGCCCCTCCTCGCCCACTCGTCCCAGACTGCTCTCGGCACAGAAGAGCTTCCGGCAGAGGTGCGCAATGGCACGACGAAGAAGATGAACCTGTTCCAGGCCGTCAATGATGCCCTGTCGATTGCCCTAGCGGAGGATGACTCCGTCATGGTATTCGGTGAAGATGTGGCTTTTGGCGGTGTCTTCAGGTGCACGATGAAGCTAGCCGAAACATACGGGGCCGACCGTATCTTCAACACGCCTCTTACAGAACAAGGCATCATGGGATTCGCCATTGGTGCGGCGGCGGAGGGTATGCGACCCGTCGCGGAGATCCAATTCGCCGACTATGTCTACCCGGCATTCGACCAGCTCGTCAATGAGGCGGCCAAGTACCGCTACAGGGACGGGGCTTGTGGTCGCAGCGTTGGTGGTTTGACTGTGCGGATGCCCTGCGGCGGCGTCGGCCACGGCGCTCTATACCACTCTCAGTCTCCTGAGAGCCTCTTCACGCATATTCCTGGACTACGAGTGATCATGCCGAGATCTCCTCTGCAGGCCAAGGGCCTGCTGCTATCAGCTATCCGCAGCAATGACCCGTGCATCTTCATGGAACCCAAGATCCTGTACAGAGCGGCTGTCGAACAGGTTCCGGCAGGGGCATACACGCTGCCTCTGTCCAAGGCGGAGGTCCTCAAGGAGGGCAAGGATGTCACCATCATCTCGTACGGACAGCCTCTGTATACTTGCATGTCGGCAATCCAGCGGGCCGAGGAGGATTTTGGTATTTCCGTCGAGCTCATCGATCTGAGGACACTCTACCCCTGGGATAAGGAGACCGTTTTCAAGAGTGTGCGCAAGACTGGCCATTGTATCGTGGTACACGAGGCGATGGTGAACGCTGGTATTGGAGCCGAGGTCGCCGCCACAATTCAGGAGGATCCCGACACGTTCTTGAGGTTGGAGGCGCCGGTTGCGAGAGTGGCGGGGTGGAGTATCCATTCGCCGCTGTTGTATGAGAAGTTCAACATTCCTGATGTTGCTAGTAAGTCTGAACCTACCTGCTGGTGACTTTGAGCGAGCGCTGACTTGTTTAGGGGTTTACGACAACATCAAGAGGGTGCTGGACTACTGAGGTTCATGACGGATCAGGAAAATTCGGAATGCAGAGGAGCAGGTGTCAAAAGCTAGTACATACCCATGGTGACTTAGCAATATCTCTTCAATTCTATGAAGCCAGCAGACCTGCAAAATGTAGAAGCCGGTTGAATGCTGGTGACTGAGTCTGGGTCGTGCCCAGAGCTCCGTGATGACAAAGTACTCGACTTGCCCACTTTCTACCGCCTGAGTGGAGGTCAAGCGCTAACATTTCAGCCCCTTTTCCAACCAATCCTCCCCTCCCCATGTCCCACCTCCAATTGCCCCGCATTACGTTTCAACATCGGGAGCAGTAGCTCGACATCGCAGCCGCATCCGCATCACCAGCGTCCAACGTCCAACTGCGCGACCGAACCTTTGCCCGTGCAGACAATCCCACAATGTCCCAAGTCGAGACCGTATCCTCCTTCGTGGAGGGAGCTCCGCCAGGCGAGGTACGTCCAGTCTCCCCAACATGCATGCCCCAAACTAAACTAACCTGATTGAAGCTCGCAGATGTCATCGCAGGTAACCACATCCCCTCCCCACGGTCCATTCTCGAAGAGCGCGAGCTCGAACGGTGCTAACTCGACCAAGACATCAAGTCACTCACCGTGTCGGACCCCGAAATCGCCTCCAGCCTCGAGCCGGCGTTTGAGAAGTACAATGAGGAGCAGTTCATCACAGTGAAGCTGCCGGGCGGAGGCCAGCAGGTCAGTTCGGTCCAGAAGATAGGAGGCATCGGACACTAAAGGAGTGTTGCAGGTCATAATCAGCTCCCACAACTCGCTCGGTGACGGCCAGTATTTTGACGTGGAGAGCTCGACGAGCTTCTCCTTCGACCACACCACACAGAAGGCCAGCAATGTGCAGAGCTACGCACTGGATAGCGCGAACGCGGACTTGATGTAGGTCGAACGGGTTCGATGGAGCCACAGTGGTGCTAAAGGCTTTGCAGCAAGTCGACGTTGAAGAGTCTCGGCCCCTACGTCCAGGAGCACTTCCCGAATGCCGCGTACGGCGTCTACCCTACCGCGAACGACACCCAGGTCGCAGTCATCATTGTCTCGAACAAGTACTCTCCCAACAACTTCTGGTAAGTCCACACAAGGTATCTTTTCTGGTTGGCACTCTAATATCGTCCAGGAACGGCCGCTGGCGATCCCTTTATATCTTCGACCCTTCCTCCTCGAACCTCGAAGGCTCCGTCAAGGTTGACGTTCACTACTACGAGGACGGCAACGTCCGGCTGCTCACCAGCCGCCCTTCACAGACGTCGGTCTCGTCAGGTACGGGAGCTGGCATTGTCAAGGAGATCTCGACATCGGAGAAGAAATACCAGGAGGAGCTCAACAGGGGTTTCACGAACCTGAGCGAGGGCGCATTCAAGGGCCTGAGACGGCAGCTGCCCGTAACGAGACAGAAGATCGAGTGGGACAAGATTACCTCGTACAGACTGGGCCAGGATATTGGCGGTGGTGCAAGACGATGAGCTGGGGATAGAGGACGGTTGAGACCGTATGGCTTTCCTGAGGAGAGCCACGGGTAGAGCGACGCTCTTTTGCGCGTTCAGCATGCAGGCTAAGAATTCATAAAAGCTTCTATACGACACATTTGACGGAACATGCTTGGCGATGATGGTGATGAAAAGCAAGGCGTATACTGCGTATATCCACCACAGCCTCGCTAAAAGGCTACGTGCCGTTCTCCGGTTTGAGTGCCGGGGGAATGCAGCAACGCAGCAGACCGGCGAAAATTACCTATTCAGGCAGTGCAACGCGATGCCGTACCGGCTCGAAGCCTTAGTAGCTGATAATCAAGAGCTGGATTTGTTACCCCGCGCGTTCCCCGCCTTTCACGCTATACAGGACTGACATCACGAGCCCGGAGACTGCACGGAGAGCCTCGGCATCATCCCGAAATCCCAGACGGGTAGCGGGGTCGGCATGCGGTACGAGATATGCTAGCTGTATTTTGGAAGCATACGGTTTGGGTCAGGACGCCCAGTGTTGTGTGTTTTGGGCTCGGATACGGTGACACCTGTTAAGTCGACAAAGTGTCTTATCTATACCAAAGCAGGCTTTTGATCAGCTGTCCGTTGAGAGTTCCTAAGTCCCCGTGTGTCCGTGGGATCCGGACTTTCAAGCGGCGCGCCTCAGTCCGTCAAGTATAAGTATACCGCCAGTGAAAAGGGAAGTCAAAGTGTATGGGTGTACAACGTCCATCCACGGGGACCCCGCGGACCAGCGAGATAAAGCAAGATCCAACGAGAGGGCATGGAGGGCGGGAAGTGTGCGGGTACGGCACGGGTGTTTTTCTGACACTTAAACCCCATCGGAATTAGAACAGCATTGCTTTCCGTTGCAACGATAGCAGGCCCCCCCCCAGTGGGCCAGCAGCAGCGGCAGGTTGAATGATGTTGCAGTGGGGTTCTCGTCAAGCCCATACTGTAGTAGATGGTCCAGCGATTATCGATCGTCAATACGAACACGAAATACCGGAGCGAAAGAGAAGGAGAGCGAGACGGTCAGCACGGACAATCTGGACAGACCCTTGTGGCTGAGCGTTATACAGGTGCAGGTTTACGGACCGATGAACAATGGTCCAGCCACGAAGTCCCGGTCCCGGACACCGACAGGATTCCGGTGGTTGAGGGGCCCGAGGGACCACCCCGTTTCGAAACGAGCTAGCCTGTCTTTGTTCGTTGCGGGAGCTTTGGGCGGTAAATGGAGGGGACGATTTTGGTGTAAGCGGCTAGAGGCACGCGGCGAGGACCCTGACTCGAAAACTTGTTGTCGAGTCTCAATGGGCGGGGGGAGACGTGGCTATTCAGACCGGTTTATCTAGGTTGTTCAAGCTGTCGTGTTCAGGAATACTGCAACAGCACAGTCTTGGAAGTTGTCGACCTAGTGTGAAAATATCCGAATGTGATGTCGAAACGGTCACCGGCACTATTGTCCGCTCCGGTCCAAGTCAAAATCTGTCCCAGTCAGTGAGGTGGCTGTCTTTTGAGTGGTACCTTTTCTCTCTCCCTCCCCCCGTCTTTGCGCAGGTCTCTAAATTGGCTCCTAAAATCACACCTGCTTCCCCCCCACCAAAGTATCCGCCCGGTTCATTTGTCCGGCGAATCACGGTAACTGTGCACTAATTTCTGTTTCTCTGGTTGGCTTGAACTCTCACCCCCTGAGCGGACCACCGATACCCTCCCCCTAAAGGTGTGCCATTGTGTCCACAGTCCACGCTGGTCCCGGCGGAAGCTTCCATCAGCTGTCAGTTAGTCCAGTGCGGTGCGTCTGCCCCCAATTTTCCTGGCGCCCGCGATAAAGTGTGAGTAGTTCAACGGGTCTCAACAACATCCGAGGGATCTCCTTCTCGTTTGATTTCTCTATTGTGCCAACTCCCCTTACAACCAACTTCGCCAAACACAAGGTCTCTTCCGCTTACAACCCTTGAAGGACTCGCCACTTCGTCGTTGCGCCACTCAACTCGAATTCGATCGCGGAATCCGAGCCAGACCGCAATCTCTCAGCAGACCGATAAAAAAAAAAGGAGCCACGTTTAACCACCGAAAACCTTAGCGATTACCGAAATCTGTCACAATGGGCGTCGAACTCACCTACCAGGATGTTGCCGAGCACAACACCAAGAAGGACATCTTCATGGTGATCCACGACAAGATCTACGACTGCACCAAGTTCGTCGACGAGCACCCGTAAGTCCCACCCTCCCGCGCCGCGCCCTGCCTCTTTCTCGGGATCCCCGTCCCCAAAAGGCTCTTCTTTCAGATTGTTTCGTGCGGCTGACCTTTGTCTTTGTTCGCAGCGGTGGTGAGGAGGTTCTTCTCGACGTCGGCGGTCAGGATGCCACCGAGGCGTTCGAGGATGTCGGCCACAGCGACGAGGCCCGCGAGACCCTGGAGCAGCTGCTCATCGGCGACCTGAAGCGCCAGGTGAGTCCTCACACTCCCCCTCCCCCCGCACGATTGCGCCTTGCACACCACCCTTTTGCTACTCACGGAGAGACTTTTGCTGACTCTTCCGCGTTTCCTTGTCCCACAGCCCGGAGACCCTGCTCCCAAGAAGCAGACTCCCGCCGCTAGCTCAGCCAGCAACACCGAGAGCCCCGGCTTCGGCATTGGTCTGTACGCCGTCCTCCTCATTGGCGGCGTCCTCGCCTACGTCGCCTACCAGTACCAGCAGCAGCAACAGCAGACGTCCGCATAAAGTGCCGGTTATTGCTACTGTTCCAAGTATGCCGAGGGTGCAACTCGAATCACCTCCCGCTTCTGAAAATGGGAGGCTGAGAGTATGCGCGCGCCCGCCGCCCGCGACCGGGTGGCCAGTTACTGTCTTCAACAGGCGGGATCTTTACGACAAAGGGGTTTTGGTGAAATCCCTGGCGTCACCTAGGGCCCACGATGTCTGAAAGGGGGATGTGTCATGACCTGACGCAGATGGTTGCTGCAGGGAGTTTTGTGTTATATCAATTCAGCGGCGGAAGGTCTGGCTAGTCAACTGCAACTTGGCCGACTCTGCCAGGAGAAGATACGGTTCTAATAGAATACATGTTCTGGTCATGATTTTTATCGAATTCTGTGTTAGATACACGGGAAGCAGACAGCGCAATGCATGGCGAAGCAAATGTCTCGCACTAAACTGAGCTTCAGACGTTCGTAATGGCCCAGGCTGCCCTGTTCAGCGACTAACACTACACGACAGGCATTTGAAAATGAAACTATGCAGTGAGTTCCCTCTATCACCCAGAAGTCTACTCCCCGTCAACTGTCCTTGCCAACTAAGCATCTTCCAGCCAAGGCATTTCACACATCACAAGCCCCAGTCGCTGTTGTGTCTACCTGGTGTTTCCACAAGCAAGTGGCCCGTGCGCACGCGGTCCACAGTCACCCACCTCAGAATTTCTGCTGGGAGCGGAATCGGGTTGGCTCCAGATTCCGAACCAACTTGAATCGTTCCGTGGCTGAGACCTCTTACCAGCCTCGCCTGTGCGCCACAACGTCGAACGTCCGGTCCCGAGAGAATTGAACCAGCAAGCATCTCATCAGCGAAGAACCGTCGACAAAGAAGCCATCTGTTCACCCTCAGAAGCAGGCTGCCATTCAACAGCATCCGCCCGACGTCAACCGGAAACGAACGAGCACCGAACATAGGGGTGTTCGCCTCTTGCCCAGGGCAAGAAGGAATCGAGTCGAAGCACGCGGGCTGATCGAATCGACCGACCGACCGACCGACCGACCTACACATAGGGCAAAGCTGGAAGCTGGGCACACCCATACTAAGCGAGGCTGTAGACAGCGATAAGTACAAAAACAGCAGCTCGAGTATCCGTTGGACAGCACATCTGACTGCGCCTGCGATTCGAGAAGCTGCCATCTGGAAGATCTGGTCATTTCTGCATCCGCGAGATCAAGACAAGCGCTAGCGGAGATAGCTCGACTTGCGCAAGGCAGCTCAAGATCAAGGGTCGTCTCTTTTCATAGTCAGTGGCTGATTATACGTCGTCGACAAGCGTCGTGGAAGAGTCTCGGAACGAATATCGACATCGATTAGTCGATTCACTTCTACTATCATACGTGGAGCAGAGAGCTGCATCGCAAGCTCAACATCATCACTACCATCATTGCGAGGCGGTTGTTAGCAAATACACAATACTGCTGAGCAGCGACGCGAGGATTTGGATAACGCTGGTCGCGAAATTCACCACTTTCACATCATATCGCGGCAGCTGTTGAACTGCTATCCAACCTTCAAGTTGTTCCGGCTGTAGCCCTACATCCATTATCTTTCCACGAGCTCCTGCGGGACCATCAATACAGCCTCCCAAATACATCCCACGCCGCCCACCATGTCTCTCCTAGAGAAGCAAAAGGCTGCTTTTAGCAGCTCGCTGGCCTCGGCCGCGAGCAAGTTGACATCCAGAACCCAGCTCTCGCACCGCCATCACCCTCTCCGTCCGTCGGTAGCACCGCCTCCAAGAACGAGACAACAACATCAGGCAAGCGCAAGCGCGACCCAAATGCGATCGTCTACTCGCAGCCGCAGAACACCAGCTTCGGCCAGGAGGTCTTCACCCAGATGCAGTATGCCCTCGAGTGGCTGAAGGGCAAGGACGAACCCAAGACGGCCACCGAGATCTTCGACCACCTAGGCCAGACTCGCAGCACCGACAAACATAAGCAACAGCTGGTCGAGGGCATGCGTCGCCATCCCCGCATCCAGTGGACGCCTGATCCCAAGCTCTCGGAGCAGACGTGGAGGACTGGCACGTACGTCCACCGCCCTATCATCCCCGGCGTCCGGGACAAGATCTCGCTGCTGCGCCACCTGCAGAGCAAGAAGGACGCCGAGGGCACCTCGGTCAAGGACCTCAAGGACGGCTGGCCGGACTGCGACCAGTCGCTGATGGAGCTCGAGCGAGAGCACAAGATCCTCATCGTCAAGACCAAGAAGGAGCAGCACCCGCGCGCCATCTGGCTCGACGATGCCTCGCTTCACCACCACGTCGACGACGAGTTCAAGCGCATGTGGAACGCCGTCGAGGTCCCCACGACGGACGACATCGTCAAGAAGCTCGTGTCCGTCGGCCAGAAACCCGCCAGCGCCGACCCCAGCACCATCAAAAAGGTCGACTCCAAGAAGCAGCAGAAGAAGCGCGCCGTTCGGCGCACGGGCAAGACGACAAACACCCACATGGAGCATCTGCTCAAGGACTACAGCCACATGGTCAAGCGGTAGACGACAAAACTCTATTCCATTTATACCGGTGCTCTGCATTTGTAAGGCGTTTAAGGAAACGGCGGCGGAGGTTGCTTCGGCGAAATTGGCAGGCTTTCTTTCGCTATTTCTCCAGTTTTATAGGTGGACTCAGAATAGAACGAGTCTCTCACGGTTGATGACGGGGCGAGGAATGGTCATCGCTGTTGGTCGGACAGGAAAAACAGGAGGCCGAATACAAATCATAACCAGGTTCAACGCTCTGCTATGGACGATATCCTAATGATGCGTTGCAATGCCGATGACTCGAACAGGGGAATATGGGAAACAAGAATGTCCTCAGTCAGCTCGCTCACTTGTCCTCCCCAACCCGCTCAAACACCCTCAAAACACATCCGGCTCCTGGTTCCCGCCGACCCTCCACCTTTCCTGGACCGTAAACGTCGGCACCCCCGTGATCCCCGCCCTCCTGGCCCCTTGCACATCCTCGTCGACCGCCTTCCCCGCGCGGTCGTCGTCCAGCACCGCCTCGACCTCCCCCTCGTCAAGCCCGACCGCCGTCGACGTCGCCGCCGCGATCAGGAACCGCCGGTCCGAGATGTCTTCCCCCTCCTCGAAGTGACCCCGGAACAGAGCCTCGAGGAGGTGGTCCTGGGCTTCTGGCCCGTTCTTGGAGAGAGCGAGGGCGAGTAGCTTGTGGGACTGGCGCGAGTTGCCGGTCGTGCCGGCGAGGCTGAGGTTTATGCCGGCGAGGGCGCAGGTGGAGGTCATGCGAGCGAGGGTTGCCGCAAAGTCGCCCGAGGCGCTGAAGCGAGGTTTGTAAATTGTGCGTTTGTCGTAGCCTTTGAGATTAGTTAGTGATTTGTGTGGCCCCGGAAGGAAAGGGAGACAGGCGTGTGTAGATGAGCGTGAGAGTCGGTCTGAGATTGGGGTGAGTTGAGGAGGGGAAGCGGAATGAGTGGGAATGCGGGACGAGCAAGACCGTACCGGTATCTTTCATACCCGGGTTGAGGTAGAAGGGCTTCCATATGACCTCGAACTCGGCCGATGGCTCTATCGCGCGGTATTGCGAGATGGCGCGGTCGAGATTCCTCTTCCCGACGTAGCACCAAGGACAAAGCAGGTCCGTGACGGCCTCGATTTTGATGAGTGGCATATCTTGGTTCCTCAAGTTGCTTCGATTCTCAAAGGGTCGACGGGGAAAAACAGACGAATGTTTCCCCCTTTTTCCTTCTTCTTCCTCTTTCCCCTTCGGTTATGGGGTGTGTCGACGATTTAAGAATGTGATGCCAATCAGGTGTTAAGTGAGCGAGCTGCGTCGTGAGCAATGCGCTGGAGTCGTATCCTGCCTTTCTCGCTCGCAGGGGGGCGGCGCATAAAGTGACCCAAAGTAGACAGGTCTGGCACCGACGGCGTTAAGACTTGGGGTCGATCAGCTCTGCCAATGTCGAGGCAGAAACTAGGTTCAACCGGTGGGGGCGGAAGACGGTACGGGGTGGTAGGAGAGGAAACTCTGTTGAAGGCGGAAGCAACTCTGACAAGTTATAAGGCCTCGACCGTGCCTCGTTGTTGCTCTCGAAGGAATGACGGCAAAGCTGAGGCGAGGCAGTGGCGTGAGAGGAGATGAGTGCTGCGGAATACTAATCAACTTCAGTAATCGCGTATGGATAAAAACGAACAGATACCCGCCGCACCCCTCGGCTCCCGCAGAACCATGCATATATAACCACGACAACAGACTGGCATACACTCATACAGTCACACACGCTCACACACAAACACAAACAACGGTCCCACTGAAACATTTCCACCACTAATCTAAAGCACAAATCCGACCCGGCCTATGAGCAGAGGGCCGGACGAGACTGGTTGTCGTCTTGCGGTAGCATCGAAACAACCGAACCCGAGGCGGAGGTCAGGCGGCGGCGCAGCCGACTTAACGAGACAAGATCGTAGCATCCGAGCTGCAACGGGCATAAGTTTAGTTGATCGGGACCCGAATCACTCGCTTTTCTCGGTGCGATGCCTTCAACAATACGCGTAAATAACCTTTTCTTCTATTCTCCAGCCCCTCTGGCGTCGACGTGGAATTGCCGCGGGCCAACTGGCAAAGGAACGGTTCACTAATCGGTTTGACCACCTCCCGAGAGGGAGTGAGAAGCACGGACAGTCGCAGAATGAGAGGACCGGAAACGGATTCGGTTGGGCGGCTGTTTAATTTCTGATTATCTCATCAACCCGATCTTTTGAATATTTCGAGCCTCGGCGGATTCGAGTCGCCCGGCTGCCCAGCTGACCATTTTAATTCTCTCTTGCTTCCCCTACGTCCTCCTTGTCGTCTCGGGGTTGTCTTCGTCTGCCTCGTCTCAACAGCAATACTCCGCCCCTTTTCATTTCTCAGTCATTGGCCTCGGGGCACGAGGTAGTGAGCCCGTCCCACCCGAGCCGCCGTCTAAAGGCCGGTGACCATACAAGCCATGCAAAGTGAGGTTTTGCAAAGACGAAAATAAAAAAATACACCTCAGTCAGACCTTCCGGATGTAAGCAGCACGCCGCCGCATTGAACTCGACTGGCATTACAAGACTGTACTTTGTAGAGTCCGCACATGACCACGACCGCCAGGTGTTCAGCCCAAACAGACATGCGCGCCCATCATGGCAGACGTCGAACATAACCGCTTTTGCTGGCCTGCTGAGGCCCTGGATCAGGAAACCTTCGCCGACTGCAGTTGCAGCGAGACGCCAACCCCAGATCGCCATTGTCGGGATCTAGATTGCGCGCCTCCACAGATGCAGGCCGCACGTGGCACGGCGCACACTGACCATCGTGAGGTCGACCCTTGAGCTCACCCGATCAACTCCACCTTAAAGATGACACCACGCATGACGGTTTGCAAAACGAACGAGGTGAGAAATGAGTAGCTGCGAGCATTCATTGTCTAGTACAAGCTTGCATACAAGATTTCGCAAAAACAAAAAAAGTCAAGTTCCTTTATCGAGTGAGTCTCCGCCAAATCCGTTGGCGTGCTGCCCAAGAGCACTCGTTTCCAGTCTGGAAACTCCTCCCAACCTTTTTGCCTCCAGCCAATGCCCATGGAGACCCAGTCATCATGAAGTGTGCTTTCCGCCAGTCTATGGAACAAAAGAAAAAGGCGATTGAGTGTTAAAACGGACCAGATGGCTGCCCGCCCCCTTGGTATCTTCCTGACCCTATCCCGGCGCAGCCGCAGTATTAAAGGTCTATGTAATTGCCGTCCCCAACCTTGCCATGCACAAACTTTTCGTAGCGGAGAAAAAGAGAGAACGACCACGCCAAGGAAATGTTCCGAGCCGTCAGCTGGCCCCCAAACCTGAGCAGGCACACGGGGGGGCTTTCAGCAATACTGATACAAGTGCTCATCCTAGTGGGCGCCTGCCCACAGCTCGCTTTGACGACCCTTGATGTCATAGGCGCCGGCAGGAGGCTCAGTGCTCTGAGGTCGGCGAACCTGTCCGGCGTTGCCGTAGAACATTTGACCACCAAGCGAAGGAGCAGCCGGGTATGCGTCGGGGTCAGGGTAGGTGTAGCCGCCGCCGTTGCTGCTGTGCGAGGGGGATGCCACATGCGAAGGGGACTGCCAGCCAACGTTGCTCATGTGAGGGCTGCCACCAGCGCTGCCCGGGCCCGAGTGCTGCTCAACACTCGGCTCCAATGTAGGGGCGGTCCGTACTGGTGGGGTGCGAGGTGGGCCTCATGCCGGTGTTGTAGCCGCCCGAAGACGTCGACGCAGGGCTACCGACGTGCATATCGCGCTGCAGATGGACGGGAAGCGAGCTGTTGCCCATGTACTGGAATTCGGAATTGGTACGGTGCATACTGTCGGCACTGGGGGACATCGAGAGAGTTCGCTGGCCAGGGGAAGGCGTCGTTAGCGGAGAACCACGGTTGGACATGGCATCTCCGTCGGAACGAGTGGCATTCGGCTTGGCGGTGGCTCCACGAGCGGCGAGGGCGGCAGCAGTAGCAGCGGCAGCCTCCTCAACAGTGCCGGTGTGGTGGTTTTGATGCCTCGTCAGGGTGGTGCGGCGGGTGAAGGTCTTCTGGCAGTCGGCATAGGGACATTTGTAAGGGCGCTTGCCGGAGTGGATGCGGCGGTGACGAGCCAGAGAACTGCTGTCACTGAAAGGCTGGCAGGAGTCAGCGTGAGAACCTTGATCACGGTTGCGTCCCAACATACCTTGCCACAGCGTTCACACATGTGAGGCTTCTCTCCGGTGTGAACTCGCTGATGGACAGTGAGGGCAGATCGCTGGATAAACTGCTTTCCGCAGTTGGGGAAATCGCACACGTGCGGGCGAATGCCACTGTGGATGCGTTCTACAGTCAAGTCAGCACCGTGTCTCGCCTAATCGAGTCTGTTTACGTACCATGTCGGGCAAGATCACTGCGACGAGCGAAGCCCTTGCCGCAAGTGCTGCACGGGTAGGCCTTTGTGGGCTGCTGGGGCGCCTGCTGCTCGGGGGCCTTGTATTGAGGCATGCCTTGGGACATGTCGTGCTGGGGAATACCGGGCAAGATCACAGGGCCGGGTCCCATGTGAGAGATAGGCATCTGCATCTGCATCGGAGCGCCGACCATGGCGCTTGGAGATGGGTAGGAACGCGGGACGCCTTCCATGGTGTGACGAGAAAAATGAGAATGTTCGGAACCGTGAGGGGAGCCTGCGCGGTCCATGGGTGGTTCGGGCATGTTTCTCGCCGTGAGCTGCGGAAGTTGATGCATCTGGCGTTCGGGAGTCGATCCGGTGTGGATGGAAGCGTGTTGTTGCATAGCGGCACCTCTTTGATTCATCAAGTTGCCAATGTCCATTACCTCGCCCGGGGCTGGCGACCTCATAGTACGGCGGAGGAAATCGCTAGCAATAGTCGGGTTTCCTGCGTGGATAGCCAGCTTGCAGGATTCTTTCAGACGATATTCCGCGTCAGACGAAGGTGGTTTTGAGTTTATAAAGACCGGGCTATCTGCGAGGGAAGTTAGTTCGCTGATATCCCGAGGGGCAAAGAGCCTGAGTAAGGGGTCTGGAGGGCGATCTTGAGGGGGAGGCACATCGCCACGAGTAGGGAACGTTTGGGCGACCTCCACAGGGCAGGGTTGCTCAGGGTTGATGATGACGGGGATAGCCTAGCACTGTCTGGCATGACTAGACGTGCCAGGAGCACCCAGTGGCGGGCCTTTGGAACCAGACTGACGAGTTTCGCTCGCAGGCTTACCTTGTGCGGATGCTGAGTGGGATCCGGGACAGGCCGACCAAAGATCACAGACCAGTATGTTGCTCGTCCTCGCCGTCCAAGTACCCGTCGTGATTGAGCTTCACCTCAATCGTGGCAATGGATGCCCTTTGGGTCGTGGATGTGGTTGATCGGAGTTATCGCCGCGGATGCTCGTTCGGAGGGTTGGTTTGTTGACTGCTCGGTATATATAGAGCTCTCGTGTCGTCACGATGCCAGTATCCGACGTGTCGCAAAGCTTGGGGGAAATCTCGTCCAAGGAAGCACAGCCCACCACAGAAGCGGCAAGTGGTGTTAAGACGTGTGGGAATCACTCGTCTTGTCCCGTCAGAGGATGATTGTTCTCGTCCGGATATGCGTGGTCGAAGGAAACTGATGACGGAAAAGGAGAGGGAGTGAATCAAGATCAAAAAGCGGGCTTGTCAGTGCGACCTAGACGACGCGCCTTCCGTTAGTTGTGGTCGAGATGAATACAATAGTATAAGGTTAAAGGGATTCGATGCAGCATGCACTGAAGGGTGTGCAACGCGCAAGTGAAAGGTAAAGGAAGAGAAAAGGTGGTGCCTCCGGACCGAGGGCTCGACCAGTTGTGTGTGTCAAGAGGGAAGGGTGTTTGTCAAAGTTCGCGTGTGCTGAGGTCTCGGACGAGAGATGAGGTAACAGGGGCCAAGAAACCTTGATCGGGGTTGCAGATGGTCCGGCAGGGTTAGGAGAAGAAAAGTGGGTGTCTGAGGAAAAGCGCGAAAAAAAAAGCTGAGGCAAGGCCGTAGACGTGACCAAGGCGCTGGACAGCCCCAGAGGCGAGGACAGGGCAGCCACAGAGCCGGCTCGGCAAAGAAGGAAGGTACGTATCGTGGGCGAGTTGCCGGTGCCAGTGCCAGCAACAAGCCCGTTGCCACCACATACAGAAGAGAGTGGCAGGCTAAACAGAACGACCTCG
The DNA here is from genome assembly GCA_020466075.1 of Colletotrichum coccodes. Taxonomy (NCBI): domain Eukaryota; kingdom Fungi; phylum Ascomycota; class Sordariomycetes; order Glomerellales; family Glomerellaceae; genus Colletotrichum; species Colletotrichum coccodes. Next base: position 30,529 of record JAIMZG010002071.1, read on the forward strand.
GGATCTCGACCTCACCTCAGCACCGACAATGCAGTAAGTAGATAGCCCGGGAAGGGGCAACGGGTAAGGTGAAGTGGGAGAAAGTACAGTCCAGTGAAGCGAGACAAACCTAAGCAAACGAACAGCAACAGAACCGAGATGCAACTTACTTGACAGAGTCGGAATGGACTAGGTATATGGATATCGGGCGAGCGTCCTCTTCTTCGGCGTTGGGTTTATCTCGTCGCCAGTTGCAGGGAAAGGGTGGAAAAGGAAGAGGGAAAAAAGCACGGTTGGATTTCGTTGTGTTTTTTGACGTTGCTGCGGAGGGAGCGTTTGAATATGTATGGAGATGGAAGTCAAGGAAGGGCCTCGGTGGTGTAAGGTCGGACCTTGGCTTGAAGGTAGAGGGGGTAAAGAGGAGAGAGAGTGTGTGTGTATGTGTGTGTGATTGTGTGTTGCGGGAAAGAGCAAGGGGAAGGGGGAAAGAAGCTGTGACGCAGCAGGCGGAGCGCAGGGACAGACAGACGGGGTTCGGCAGGTATTATAAAAATGTCAACCACGGAGACGATCCTTTTAGTGAGACCGGGGGGATGGAAGAAAGGAAGGAAGAATGGAAGGAAGGGGGGCGTATGGAAAACCCAGAGCGTCGTGGTGGTATCCGTACTTTGTACTGTCGCAAGGGATCGAACAGAGAGGAAACCTGGTTGAGGGATGGATGGCTGGAGACAGAAAAGAAATGGGTTACCCTTATGAATCGAGCAGCGGCGGGTAAGGATTGGGAGAGGATGATGGCCCACGGAGATGGAGAAATTGGAAAGAGGAGCGAGAGGACAAGCTAAGATATGAATGCCTTTCCATGTCAGAGATGAAGCAGTTTGATCCATTGGGACACACACGCGCGCGCGCGCGCGCAACTTCACACATATACGTACACCACGCATACACCACATTGACATGCGCTCACACACACGCATATAAGTTCTGCCACAAGGTACCTGGCCTTACTGCCAGCGTGAGGAATAAAGAAAAGGTACCTGCGTCAGGCTTCGGCAGCCATAGCAGATCCAGATCCAGAGCGCACCCTCCCCCCAAGTCAGGTCAAGTGAGAGGCCCCAAGTGCGGAGGCTTGGTGAATTGAAACGAACGGTTTAGCTGGGACAACTGGGGACCATTCGCGCTGAAGCAGGAACGAACTGGGGTGAGGAGAGTAGGGGGCAGGAAGGTACGGGGATACATGGGTACATGGGGGATGTGCCTCCCGTGCCTTTCTCAGACGCATGGAAGGAGATACTTGGGGGCAAGGGTATGTGCCCCTCACCCATGCTTTACTCACTCCAGCTCTTCCTTTCCTCTCTCTCTCCCTCCCTATCTGCCATCCCTCCCGTCCATCCCCCTCTCTTGCTGCGCTCGTGGCTGCCAGCGGCTGGGTTTGCCGTGCACAGTGTCGACAGTGTTGGACAGTGTGAACGGTGATGCCCGTACGATTTGGTGTCTCTTGAAAGGGGCGGCCTTCCAAGCACTCGCACTCCCTGCCCCTGCCCCACTCGACTGGGTCTGCTGGACCTGGAGTCAGTGAAGATCGCCTCTGTGCTGCCGGTTGGGCCACCGCCGCCCAGGGGTTGGGACCACCTTGCGAGCTCGACGTGAAGCCGTGTTGGCCTCTCTAGATGGGCTCTGTCATTATCGCCTAGACCGAGTGTTCCCAAGTGTATGTTTGTGCTCAGATGGCAAAACTTGAGCCTCATGAATACCTGCCCAAACACCAGTAACGTACTTCTAAGACAACCCTCAATACAACACATGCTGCCGAGCATCTCACAACAAGACCATCCAAACACCAATTATTACCCTGCACAAAACACACAACGTCGCCCGCCCTCGGTCCAACCCCTTGCCTTAACTTCATTCACGTCCTGCTATACTTTTTTCCCCCCCGTCACCTCCCCTGCTATTTTACCAAAGCCATTGGGCTGATGCCGTTACTGGGTGCATGCAATGGACAGTCGATTCGTTGCGTCGACAGACCATCACTTGGCCTTTTCTCACCACCATCAGCGAGAGATTGACAAATGAACCCTTGAGAGAACAGGCAGACAATGCCGGGCCCGTATGCACGCCCTGCATCATCCATAGCGAAAAGGGGAAGGAACCATCACTCGTCATCTCTGCCCGCTACCGCTGTCACCTCCGCTGCTCATCTTCATCATCATCATCCGCAGCCGCCGTGCCCCATTCTATCTCGAGTCTGCTTGCTGCCTGTCTTGTCTCTCACTTTCTCTCTTTCGGAGCGGAAGGGGGGTCGGGGGCCCTCGTCGACATTAAGGCTTGTTGACTGACTGGCCACCGACAGCTGACCCGCCAAACCCTCCCGAAAGCCCATTTGGCTTTTTCCTCGTTTTGCCTCGTCATCATCAAACAATCGGGTTATTTCTGCCATCATCTCCACTCCAGCGAGTGGGTCACTTTCTCGTCTCCCAGTCAAGAGCCCGAACGAGATACCAAATTACCTTTTGCAACCCCACAACCAAAACCTACGATAGGGCGGACCAGGGGCTGTTGCTCTGCTCGCGTCTGCTTTACTTCCCTTGCTTTCGTAGTTAGCTGTCCGCTGCTGGCCGCATCTTCTCCTCGAGTCTTTTAGCATTCAGCGTCTCGTCTCATTATTCGCCATCGAATAGTAGGAATCGAACCCGCGTGTTTCCTTCTCTTTGGCGGGTTTGTGCCGTTGCCTCGAATGTCGACGAGTATGTGTCTGTCGGCTCACGGTCGACACCACCTACTAGCAGCCAGAGCTCGTCAGATTGCCTAGACTTGGCGGTGCTATGACCCTGCGCCAGACGAATGTTCCAAAGCTTCCATGTGGTCGCTCCCCGTCTCGGTTGGGATTGGGCGACCGCCGTTGGTCCTGGCCGACCATCTTTGGGCGTGCGCTTGTCATGGAGGACCGACAGAATGTGGTCAAAGCCACTCCATTTCGCAGATCCAATGCAACAATGTAGCTGCACCACCCATCGCCGCAAGAAGATGATTTACAGTACGGATACGAATAATTATCCTGCAAGTTCACGATTGGAATGCAGACAGACCCCAAGATGGGTAGATGCGGAGCTCATTACGGCTCATTTCCCAAGCACCACGCGCACAAAGGCGCTCCAAGACGTAGCTGCCGCAGATGCTGCCGCTTTCCTACTGTGTGCGCCGACTTTCTCTTGGCGACTATCTTCGCTGGTTACATTGGTTATGCTCATGGATTGCAATGTTACGGCAACGAGGTGCAGACCGCCATCTAATGAACGCTCGGACACCTCGAAATTGGCTGCGGCCTCCAGAGCACGTATCAAAATCACGAAACAAAGTTGCGCTGGAGCTGTTTGAATCCCCTGAGCTGTCCCCTTGATGTCCGTCTATTCCTATTCCGTCCTGTCGCTGACGCTCGAAGCCAGCGCTCTCGCCATACGGATGCCTTAGCATGGCCAATCTCGATCGGAGGGCCCTGCGACGGTGCAACGGTGCAAGGTGCAAGGTGCAGGGACTCCCGGCTGCTCCGCTGTATGAAAGGGGCATGGCCGTGGAAGGACTCCATTCCTTCTAGAAAAAAATCATTGCCTGCTAACAAACACCTTTTGACGCCCCGTGTCGATGTAAAGACTCGGCAGTCAAGACACGAGCAGCCAAACATCAAGACGATCTAGCCGATGTCACCGTCATCATGTTCATATGCTCTAGTCGCGAGACTGGGGGTCTATTCACCGCTCTTGGGACGAAAGACACAGCCGTTGAACTGTTGCTCGAGGTCATCATCATCATGCAACTGAACCGCCGCTGCCTCGTCATCTAACCTCGGACAGTTGAATGAGCACTGTGCAGCCATGGCTCGGTACCTCGATCAAAGTGCGGATACGTACGGATATTCTGCATGCTAGCGGGGTCGTTAATTCAAATGTCGAATGACGCGCCGGGTCAACATCGAAATTTTCCAAAGCGCAAGTCCCCTCGGCGACCACGATTGTTCCGCAATCAGCCAGCCAGCCTTAGCCTTGCCTGCTCTTGGAAAAGTCCAGCGCAAACATACCTTGTCAATATGTGTGGTGACGATATCCCAAAACAATTGCCGGCTATTGTACGAGGATCATCATCAGCGTCTTAGCTTCTGGCATTTCTGGGGCCGCCCGTTGCGCAGGACAGCTGAGCACCTGGGCAGGGAGCAACGGCCAAAAGGGGTGCCGCCAACATCCTCTGACAAGAAAGCCGCAGGGTTAATGGACACAAACCTGTCGTAATTGGGTGCGTGGGGATACTTAACCCACGTATGCAGCCAGGAGATTAGCGCTAGTCCTGACAGAGAAGGTTTCCAGAAGGCTTCTGGAAGTCATCGACGGCGCGTGGAAGCCCGTGGTAGAATTACGGCTGCGTCAAAGGGATGGGCTGCGCCGCCGTTTCGCCGCTTCATCTGCGACGAAGGTGGGGATCCTAATGTCAACCCATCCTTGGACATCGTCTGCCTCCTCCCCTCTCCTTCTGGAATGCTTCGAGAAGGCTAGCCAGCCTTCAGGGGTCCCCGGGTAATTGGGCGACAGGCAAGATTACACGGACTTCCTGCTGCACAGGGTAAGGCCCAAGGGCCAAGGCACTTTGTGTCGTATCAGCCTTGAACTGGGTTCGCGCGCGCAGACTGGAGGTCCGTCTCCCGCGGTTCAAATATTATGGATCCATGTCCTCTGGTGTGGGTGCGTGTCACAAGACGAGTTCGGGGCCCTCAGACACGCCGTTGGCTGGCAAGCTCGGGAGTTGGTAGGTGTGTGTTTTGTCGCCTTGGCCGCCCGTTCGACTGCACTCGCCTGGCTGTCTTGACTTGCGAACAGGACAGCGGTCGCAGAGAAGGGCTGATGTGCTGGAGGACTGGACGATTGGGGTATGCAACGAGGCTCGCGGCATGACCAGCCTGAGGCGTCGGAGCGACGACCTTACAGGGAACGTGTCGACAGTCAAGCACCAAGGTAATATCCCGCGGCTCTGCTCCCGAGAGCTCAGACACTGGGCCCCATTGACGGCCGGCCCTTTGTGAATCGTACCCGTAACCCCCGCCTCGCCAGGACTCAGCTCAGGCACGGGCGCATCACGGCATCTCCCATGGCTAAGGCAGCCATGGGTCATTTCAACCGTCATGCATGGCCCTAGAGGTGGCCCAGGTGACGAGGTCATTGGGCTAGTGAGCCTCAACGGAGATTGCCGCAGGCGACATTGAACAACCACTGTCCGTGCGGGCCGTCCTACTACAGTTACAGAGTGCCTAATCCGTCGAGGCTCACGAGCAATCTGGTGACGTTGGCCCCTACCAGAACTTCTCAAGAAGGCCAGATGAAGGGGATAGATATGAGTGGGCTGCTGAAAAGCTACACTAACCAGCAAGAGCAGACCAGTCGCCCTGGCACAGACACGTTGAGTGGCGGTCGGCCGTTGACACGAGACTCCGTTGGCTGCGATGTGTGTTTAGGTAAACGGGTATACGACCAGCATCGTCCCAAACAGCAAACATGAGCTAAAATGTGCGTGTACGACTCAGTGGGCGAGGCGTATCGGGACAAGCTGTTTCAGAACGTTGAGCCAAAAGCGAGGGCAAGCACAGTTGGTGACGAGATCTCTCTGCGTTTTATCGGTGGGATACGTATGCAAGTCGATCGGATTCGAGCCGAGTCTTGTCGAGAGTGTTGGGTGCCGCATTCGATCCGGCTCTATGCCGCTGCCTTCGTTGCCATTGCTATCGGCGGCCGGCTGGCCGCATCATTCAGGCCTCGAGAGCCTTGGCCTCTCACTTTGACACTACAACGGAGCCGAGGAGTGGCACGCTACCGCGAGTTGCCTTGCCTCAACGGCGGACAGCCGTTTGCTGCAGTCGGGTACGGATGGACTAGATCAACTGACAAGCGAAGGCTAGGAGGTTAGCAGAGGCGGCTGGGAAGAGATGGATGACGGGCGCGGGCCTGGTTTCCAGCAGATGATGCTCACCTCCCCCTTCAATGCATTGGCCCTTGGACTCCAGGGGCTTCCATGATTGTTCCATGCACGCTTCTATTCACCATTTTCGATTGCCGCTGACGCTTGTGCTCCCTCTCCCTGGGTCCTGTCCCGTGTTCCTTGGCCCCCATGCGCAGCAGCAGGTAACAGTGTGGGTCTCCAGCTTGGTTCGAGATGGGCCGTGCTTTGCCTGAGGCAACATGAAAGACACACTCGCCCGCACTTGATACTGTGACGCCACGGACAGACAGTGCAGTGGACTGTGTACAAATGGGTTGAGGCATCCGTCCGCGTGTGGCACAATGTCATGATAAGGTGGGCAGGCGTCACCAGGTGTCACGTCCGCAGCAGTGGCTCGACGATGAGCGCCGGCTGCTCCTTCGGCTCGCCAGCGTCGCTTGTTTCGTGTGTCATGACCAACCACTGCTCTCTGCTCTCCTACTATCTCGACATCGTCGTTGTCGTCCGGCTGCTGCTCATTTTCCTGTGCCCCGCTGTTTGCAAGGGAAGCACGATCGCCTCCCATTTCGCACCCCTTGGTACGGATACCTTACCTGACCTGAGGGGTCGGTCATCCTCACGAACTGGAGTCCCTGCGTTCCATCTCCCCTTTGCGTACTCCCTTCGGGACCTCGACCACACTGACCAAACCCAAATATCCTCCCGTCCCCAAGGCATCCTTGCTTCCCTTTTTTCGAATGAGAACTGCCAGGCCCAGGTCATTTCAACATCTTCGGTGAGGGCCGCCAATGCGAAAATCTTGTCTATTTTTGTCCCGAAGATTTGCACATCCTTTCCCACGGGTGCGGAGAGACACACCGCCTCGGCCGCCGTCGCCATCAATAGGGCCATGCACGAGCTGTGTTGCCGGACGCGGCAAAAGGCTTCCACGTCCAACCCACGCACGCGTGCACGCCCTGCCCCCGTCCTGCGGTGAAGTTCACTTACACGGTACGGCCTACCCTACCCTCCGCGTTCCAGGCGGCGACATGTCTCCCAGCCCATTGGCGATGGCGCCGCGCGAGAGACACTTTTGGACCCGGCGGCACAGACGACAGGCGGCGAACGCTAGGCCTGATCACACCTGGACGCCGAGTCGCCGATTACAGTACCCAAGTCAATGCTCCCTCCCTCTTTCCCGAACCGGCCTCTATTCATCGCAAACCGGCACAATGCGAGCGGGACAGAGAGAGACATGGCCAAGCCTCAATCGTCGACTGCCAAAGAACAACTCCCCTGTCAGGGGGGCGCTTGTTGCGGCGGATGCACATGTCAACCAACAGGATGCGTCCCGTCGTCAAGCTAGTCAGGATCAAGGTCGATAAAGAGGAGAGAGAGGAAGGAAAGAAGAAGGGAAAAAGCTGCAATGGAGCTGCCAAAGGTTCCGCCCCAGTATCCCGATCGTGGCCGCTGCCAATGGCAATTTCACCAATTTCGCTCGACGGCTGCCCCGTTGGGTACCTGGCACCTGGCACCGCATAACTTTAGCCAAATCATCGCAATCATCCTTTCCCGATCTGCATGAAACGCCCATGCCGAAACCTGGCTTCTGGCGATCTCTGTCAGTTGCCCTGTCCAGCTTCACTAGCACGGGTTCGAAAGGCACTAGCTTCGCCTTGCCCTGCGCTGCCTCGCCTGTCCACTACGACGAGGTACAACGTCAGGTCAAGTCAGGGTGTACCACGCAAGACGTCGGCAGTTGAAAGGATGTGCATGTTAAATCTCGTTAGACCCACTCACACGAGGAAACTACGTCTGTTAGCTAAACTTAGCTGAGTGGGATGAACTGACTCCGAGATGACCGCCGTCCGGCCATGCTACGCCGTCTTTTGCGCTCCTCAGACACCGCACCTCGGAGCTGTCGACTCTTGTTGTCGAGCTCGAAGCATTGCTCGCGCGACGGGAGCTTTGTTGGGAAACGCGCCACGGGACACAATAAGCCCAAGATGATGGTGGTCTGACGACCGTTTCGTCCTTTGGGATGCCCGGCAAGGGCCTCGTCATATCCACACACAAGCGCGCACACCCCCTCTCGCCGGAAACGCGGTGCATAGACGCCTCGCGTGCCCGGGCAGACCATGTCTAATTCGACCCGACACCCAGCATCAGAAAACCATGGATGGATAACACTGGGTGGTTCTCAATCGACAGTATGTCCAGAGGCCTTCCTCGACGGGTCGCTTTGCAATGGCACCAGCATTTCCGCCATTCCGCTATCATCCTGGCAAGCCGCCAAGCCTCCTGGGAAGGGAGAGGGTCAAGACTACGCAGCTGCCAAAACAACGGCAGACGTGGCCAAGCGAAGCAGTTACACGAAATCGCCGTCGTCCTTGAGCTCTGCAACAACAACATCAACAACACGTCGCGGTATAACACGGTCCCGTGGATACGAGGAGAATCCGCCCGAAACTGCGGATGAGCACAAGTCAGTGGTCGACGAGTGGGCGCGCGCAAGCTTTGCCGCTCGAGAGGCACAACGTCACGTTGGCAACACAGACTCGCGGCTGGCTTTTCACCTTAGCTTCTAGAAAGGCAATCGATCTCTTCATGCTGGTGAGACAAGCAGAGAGGCGAAGTGTTCTCGCCCTGTTGTCTGTCTTGAAACCACTATTGAAAATTCAGTTCCCCCGAGTAGCA
>JAIMZG010002073.1:0-10044 GCA_020466075.1 Colletotrichum coccodes
GACGCCGCGCCCGTTCCAAGTCAGGCGCTGGCGTCTCGACGAACCCGATGATTGTCCCTCACAAGACGCGTCGTCAGCATCGAAAGGTGCAGCCGCCACGTACATCTCCCCTCAATCATCTCACACTCATGCCAGTACATCAATGATCACACCCCGAACGCGCCGTGGTCCTCCGAGGGCCACCGCCCACCGCCACAGTCCATGCTCAGACGTCCCTAACCCCCCCATCCTTCATCTTCCCCCTGTCAACCGATCACCTCCTCCATCTTGTCCAGTATAATGTCTTCCGCGCCTTCGTCTCTAACAAGCGCACTCTCAATACCCTTTTGACGGGCTGGACCGATAACCCTCCCTCTCCAACTACCTGTCCCATCAGCGGTCCTTACCGTGACGACACAAACGTCTTTCCCCTTAACCCCAATATACCCCTCTCCCTCGCCCCGACCCGCCTCCAGCAAACCCGCTTGCACTCCATCTGGATCAACCTCTTTCCCTTCCCCCGCGTCCGTGACAATCTTATAAGGCGTGAAGGAAGTTTCGACCACTGGGAGCTGCTGCAAGACCTCATCGGTGAACTCATGGGTGCCATACCGGCTCGAAATCAACGAGGTACACCCCTCACCATCACTGTCTCCGACCCCAAAACCATGAGGACCCTGCCACTCACAGCAGAACGCGACGAGGATGAAGTCACGGCAGGGCGCAATGGACTTATTGTTTGGGGCGAGCCGCACGAAATTCAGAACTGGGAGGCCACCCCCGGCTTTCTTGCAAAGTGGTCGTGGGTTGTGGAGGGATGCGACGATTTAATTGAATCTAGTAACCGCTGGAGGCTCATGAGAGGAGAAGAAACTATGCACCTCTCTGAATCGAAAAGGTCGCCGCTATGCTGAATAAGTCTTCAAGCAAGTGAAGGATGGCCCGCTAACGGACAATAGAAACTATGCGTAGAGTACTGCCTACCATAGATCGCGCCTTAATCTTAGATGACATACGAACACTGATGACCACCACACAAAAAACGCCACAGATGAGAACGTTGTACCCCGAACCGTCGCTTCGAAGACTTCCGCCCCACATAGCGCTAAGAACAAAGACGGTTTCCTGCCTGTCTTCAAGACGCATCTTGTTGATTTGGAGAGCTGGCGATTTGCTGTGGAGGTTGACATTATCTCGTACCCGAATCTCTGGACTTCGAGGCGCATGATGTCTACTTATTGCGCAACCAAGTTCAGTCCCCCCGCTTCAGGATGAAAAGGCGGACAACGAAGATGTTCGGGGCTTGGGCGTCGTGATATTGGAGCTTTATGATCCAGGGTTATGGACAGTAATTCAATCCATGCGCCTAGGGGTTGTGTAAGATGAATGTTCTTTCATTTTATTGAGTTGAACTACAGCAAGATAAGTTAAACGGCAAGGATATTGTTAGCCAAAGCTGCGTCAGGTTCGGGGATTCCTAGGATTGTATTGAGAGCTGAATCAACGTGAAGAAGCTGCTTGCGATTGAATTCATTTGCGCCGGGTCTATATTATGGATCTAGACGGAGCTGGCTTCACTCATTAAATCCTGCACATCTCCTACCTGGAACGCCCACGCCTGCTTTCGGAGTCCCGCGTCAATAAACCTGCGAATTGGATTTTTAGGATAGTATCGCGCTCCTCTACCGCTGTCAAGTCCGGGGTAGACAGGGCCCCTAAAAGTAGTTATGTAAACTTTTTCCATCTCGTTCATTTTTGGCGGCGACAGCGCCGCTTGCTACAACGACGTCTACGCCCTTGATGCCACAGAGCCGTCGGCATAGCTCACAAGGCCCGACAATAATGGGGGTTGCATGTCGGCGCCAAGTTCTGGAATATAGGAGTGTCTGCACCAAGGGCACAGCCTGGCAAGATTTCTGTTTTTGCCACGACCACGTTTGGAGACTAGGTCTTACGACCCGGACGCGAAGTGATCGCGCTACAAACGAATCATAATATTATCACGAATTGTATGGTTCCATGATTCATGGGGTTATATTCATTGAAGGGGATCATGAGTTTAACTATTAGCTACGGGCCAGGCCCCTCTCAATTCCCTACTCCTCGTCCGGCAATCCTACAAGCTTGAGCGAGTCGCTCCACAGCCTCATTGCCTTCTCCACGTCATAGGCGTGCGGGGCATACCCGGGTGCAGAAAACCTGTCATCCCCTTCCGCATACGGCTCTGCCACGGCGCAGTTTACGAGGTACTTGCCGCCCTCATGTTTCCATGCCTTGCTGACGGCCGCCCACACCGATGTTGCGGCACCCTGCTCAACGCTCTTCATGGTGGGGTACAGGAACTCCATTCCCTTGAAGGCATCTGGGGGCATGTGCTGGGTCAGCCCTGTCTGGACGAGGCCAGGGTGGACGCTCGTGGAGTGTAGATGGTGTGAGCTATGGCGGCGCTCGATCTCGTTGGCCATGTAAATGTTGGCCGTCTTAGATTGGCCGTAGGCCACACTGGGGTCATAGCCACCTTTCTGGAAGTTATAGTTGTCGGGGTCATTGATCCCGTGGACGTTGTGGGCCGAGGAAGCGAGACTGACGACGCGGGACGGAAGGCCGAGGGAGGCAGCAGCGAGAAGAGCGGGTTCCAAGAGCTTGTAGAAAAGAAAATGCGAGAGGTGGTTCGTACCAAACTGGAGTTCTTGGCCATCGGCGGTTAGGCGGAGATCGGGGATAGCCATGATACCGGCATTGTTCACGAGGAGGTGAATCTTGGAGGTCTTGGCGAGAATGGCGGCGGCGGCGGCGCGGACGGAAGAGAGGTTTGCCTGGTCCATCTTGATAATCTCCATGCGAGAAGGTTCAAAGATACCAGCGAGGACGGATTGGGCCTTGGTGACGTCTCGGGCCGTGAGAAAGAGGGTGGCGCCAGTGGTGGCCAGGGCGCGAGTGGTCTCAATGCCGATGCCGGAAGACGTGCCGGTGATGACAATGACCTCGCCCTTGAGCTTGCCTTCAACGCCCTCGTCCTTAATGATTTGCAGGGCCGTCGGGCGCGCGTCGCCCGGGCCGTTTGGCTTAGCGTGGGCTTCAGCGTAGCGCGACATGATTGCGTTGGCGAGGGATTCTGAGAGATAGTGATGAGGAACGAGTCTTGCTTAATATCACGAGGATCGATGCAATATTGAGGAGTTGGGTTCTGAAGTCGAGTGGAAGCAGGAAGGGAAAGTGGTTCATTTATGTAGTCAACTCACTTAAGAAGTCTACACGGTGCTGTGGGCTCATTGCAGGAGGGCGTTACTTGGTATGACCATGCCTTACAAATCACCGTACGCTTTGGAGACCCTTTCCGGCGATAGGACACAGTGAAAGCTCATAACGCCGCTTCACCTCCATGAATGTTGTATAGATTAAGATCAACTAAATTGATGCCATGTTCTGTTCTTCCCTCGTCCTTCACTGTTTCCATCTCTGGTCCATGACTCGCCGTGATGACCTTTTTCCTTCTTTCGGGCTAGTCGCTCTCTCCACAAATAGCAAGTTTCAAGACCAGAGCTCGAGTATTTCCTAACTATCATTATCAGCGTGCCCTACGTCGAGGACGTTTAATGGACCATGCGCTGGAGCACAACCGGCGATGATTGGCTGGGGAAAAAATTGACCCCAAGATTAAGTAAGGGGTATAACAACGAGGGCTGAAGAAACAGTGGTTATGCTTTGTGGAGGTGCAAGTATAATAATCAGCAATGACTGTGTGTATCTATTCTATCTACCTACATCCGTAGCCTAATGCTACGGCCGACGTGTCTGTCGATTGGTTGGGGAAAAAAGAAAAACGAGCGCGGACGAGCTATACAGCTGTGCACAGGCCATGACAATAAGTGTAGAAGAAAAGACAAGAGTGAAGCGGGCTAGGTCTCTTTTCTTTTCCGACCCTCCCTTTCTTTCGCACGCGCGACACGCGACCCCACGTGTCCCCTACCAGCCAGCCTAACCCCAAAGCGTAACAGTTGTTAGAGCAAATAGGTACGAGTTGGCCCGTTGGAAACGCGGCGAAAGGGCCAGGAAGTTCAAGCTAACAGACCTACATATTTGACTAATTAGAGGCAAAAGTTTCCTGAGAACTTCCTTTTGATGTGTACGAAGTTGAAAGGGGGTTCTTATGGAACATACACACAAGAGAATTAATACGACTAATTGCTTTAACATCAGGATACCCGACACACCGGCCAGCCTGATTCGATCTACCTATCAATTTTGTCAGCTAATCAGTCAAAGACGGGCTAAATTTCGAACAAACATCCAGACATGTAGCCAGGGATGTAAGCCCACCCTTCACCTCATCCTCAGATAGAACACAAAAACCTCGTGCAATCACCAGTCTCGGCCTCGGACATCTTACTCTCTCGTTCGCCCATGTATCCCTATTCCCTGCCACCACGACAGTGCTCAACGTCCTCGCCGTGCTCAACGGCATTGTACAGTCCGGCCAGGGTGATCACCTGGCCTTCTAGTCCAGGCTAGCAGACGATCTTGAACCCAGCCCAGCACTCGCCCGTCAAGGTTTCCCTCAAACGGGCTCTTATCGACGCCGAACGCCAACAATTCGTCCGGTTGCTGAAAGCTAGCTGCTCAGATGCGCAAAAGTCCTCTCACAGCGACTGGCCCGACTTATGGAACGGGGTTTATAGAACAGCTACTGGGCTAAAGCAACCACGACTAGAGAAAGCGGGATAGTCTAGTCTCGTATAAAACATTCGAAAGAGCTAGTAAGCGATCATACTGCATTACAGACTTAGGCATCAGGGCACTCAATATATAAATGAGAATAGCACCACTTGTCACCTATCCAACTCATTATACCATCTTATTCTTCGCCTCATTTCCGACCCCCGGTGCTATATAAGTTTACTTGGCCCCATAAGCTGTCGTTCGCGACTGCGCGGCGTTCATGTCCGCCGTCCGAGCTGATTTCAACGTCTACCAGATCAAGGTCTCGTCCCCTCGCGAAGTCCCCACGTGGGAGTGGCATGTCGGGAACGGCCAGGTGATTAGCTGCAACGATTTTGATGATAAAGGGTTCTGGCCTCAGAGATTGGATGTGAGCGGCTCCAAGCGCGGTCCGTTGTAAGAGCAGGGGCTGCCCTCCAGGGATCTACGTCTCAAGATTGACGAGCTGGAGATGCATATCAAGAACCATCCACTTCGCCACTGGAGTGAGTCTGACACGCATCATCAATGGTATCGTAGGACCAAGGGGCTGACGTTTATCCTTCAACAGCCATCTACAAGAACAGGGACTACAGCTTGGTCGGGCGTAAGTACAAAACCTTCAGACCTTCCTCACCAACGTTGAGATCAAGGAGAAATGAGATCAAGCCCTCGCTGACACCACCAACCCGCCAGCAAACGAAAAGAACTACGGTGAATGCAAGGCGGCTGAGAAGAAACTCAATGGTAACTTCAATTGCTTCAACCGACTTGGCATCCGCCAGCAGGGACGTCGCAAGTTCATTTGCACTTCGAAGCACAATGCCGCCGACTTGAAAAAAGGCGACTGATCAATGGAAGCTGCCCAAACAACAACACGTTGGAGATGTACCAAGATCAAGTTGCTCAAATGATGTGGCCACAAGCTTCAGTTCTGGGCCACAAGAACGTAGCTCCTCAACCTCGTACTTAGTTGCGCGCTACACGAACTTTTAGCACACGACACAGGGAAGAGAGGGAAGCTGAGTGGGAAAATGAGAGTTCCTTTCGTAGGACGGCGCAGAGGAAAGAAGAAACTATGAACATTCACTATTAGTACTCAGTTCCAGGAGGTTACTCTAGTGGCCCGTCACGAACTGCGTCGAGATACGCACATCCGTATATCGCCGTTGGCTGCAGCTTTCTAACAGCCCCATCCTCCCTGACCGGGAAATTCTGGAGCAGCTGGGCGTGCTTAGGCGCACTCGAGAATAGTTACACACACACGTCACTGAGCATATGCACTATTGGCAATTACCAGATTCACTTTTGAATCTAACACTGGACCTCACTTTTAACAAGAGTATCCTTGGATCTGTCAGAAGGCTCATTTCTAGACATGTCTTACACAGCCGTCGATCAAGACTATTCCATCATCTTTAGATCAAGGTTTATTGAATTCAGGAGCATTAAGATCTGTGGCGTAGATGTCAAGACGCGGTAAAATGGCTAATAAACAGTTGAACAAGACGCTGCTCGCAGGGTCAATCGCTCGAGTCGCCGACAGAGCGGAATGTTCCTACGAGTTCTACCGGTATTTCAACAGCCCTGAGCAACCAGGTATGTAGGTAGGGACCCGTAGAAATGCCCTGTCCATGCAGCGTTCGGGCCGCTCAGCTTATCATAGAGTTCGGTAACGATGGCGTGATGCCAGACCTTGACGTGCTCGCGACCCTCCTCCGCGGGGTCCTCCGGGAAGCCGCGAACAAGACTGACGTAGGAGGCATGCAGCCCGACGTCGTCGACCTTGATAAAGAATTCGTGCCTCGCGCCGCGCGGCACGTACACCTTGTCATTGCCACCGTTCATCTCGAAAGGCACCATGTTCGCCTCTTCCACCCAGGCTCGGAAGCGGCGCTGCAGGTCCCCGACCGAGGCGCCCTCGAGGGTGGGGTCCTCGACGAAGACAAAGTCCATGGTGTCGAGGATTTCCGGGGCGTCTGACTCGCGAATGGACCCGCGCACATTGCGCAGGACACGGTCCTTGAACTCCTCCCAGGAGGGGGCTGAGGCCTCGTCATACGTTGTCCGGCAGATGATGAAGCCCCATTCCTCGTATTCGCACTCTCTAATGTTGGAATGGGACGAAGGCTCGCAGTGTTCTTCCTCTTCTGATGGCTCCGAAGCCGGCGGCACCGGCGAGGACATGAAGGGCCGGTCATGAGATGCGCCCGTTGAGAGTCGAGGTTGTCCCGGTGGCGATCAAGTGATGATGAGTGGAGTCAAGATTTGTTGACGGCAATGAGAGATCTCCAGTGATGAGAGATACCAGGCAGTAGTTGATGTTGCAAGAGATAAACCTGGGCGAGAGCAGCCTCGGCCAGGCCGCAGATATGGAGACTATTTTGGAGGAAGACCGAGTAGGATATTATTATTGTAAATCCCCACACGCCCCCCACTCCGAGCGCCCAGAAACCCGTCAAACCACAACGGTGACATCAAGTCTTGGCTTGATTTGTTTCCGAGGCACTTGATGAATGTTTGCAGCGGGGCCGTCAACAAGCGAGCAAAGGCAGCATTCGCCACAAATACCATAGATAGTGTGTATTGATGGCCCTTGCAGCAGACAGCCGCACACTACACTGGAGAAGGTAGGTGTCACAACTCCTGAGTATTGCCAGTGATGAGAATGTTGATGATCAGAAAGCGACTTCATTTCGGAACTAGTCCATCGGAGAGCATATGGGCTAGGTGCCTAACGAATGTGAGAAAAATCTTGTTACAATGTTTCTTCTGCGATGCTTTTCCAATGCATGACCTATAAAATCCTCCTATTCAACTAGCTAATTACTTAACCAACCGGATGCCAACACCAGGCACCCGACATCGTGGCACGCAGCTCTCAGCGCTCACACACCTCATCCAGCTCACAGGCGGCCCTCAAGTAGTCTTATAGGCCCACCAGCTCGTCCAGGAGGGCCATAAGGACATGAGTCCGTCATGGGCGAGTTGTTGGACGGGTCGATGGCATCTCGAGGGAAGATGCTGAACAGGTTCCGCTGCATGGGGGCGTTAAAGATCTCGACGCGGTCTTTGTCGCCGTTAATGTTGTACTGAAGGAAGGTGAAATGCGTTGGGTGGGTGGTCGAGCCCGCAGCCTTGTAGAGACGATCCTTGGGCCGCCTCAGCTCAGGCGAGTTGGCTGTTACAGGGGGCGGATTGGCAGAAGTCCCGTCGGGTTGCCCCAGATGCTACGCCAGAAGTTCTGGTTGCCGGCGGCCGGCGCGGCGGTACGGTGGCCGGCAGGGTGTGCCTGCCCGACCGCTTTGCCGTTACTGTTTATGTATCCGGCAGGACAACCATCCCACGTGCGGCCGTGCTCGGCCACGGAGGCGAAGCAGGATGCGAGAGCCAAAGGACGCAACCCGTTTGTAGATGCGCTTGTCCAAGAGTACCCACTCGTCGTCATCGGCTCGGGAGACGACGGCGAGCCCCCGCTCATCCTGGACCTGAGCGTCCTCGCCGGCCACGTCGCTTCTCCGCTCCAGGTGGTTCCCCTACTCGGGTCTGTTGTTCTGGGAGCAGAAGTTGCAGTCGAGTTGGTAGGAATCATCCTCGCAGGTGAGAGGCTCCGGCAGCGCCGCACTCGGCTGGCTGCAGAGAGTCTTCTTCCTGTCGTAGCAGCAGAGGTTCCAGGAGCTCCTCGAAGATCTCATTTCCGTTCTCGTGGGACTTGCAGTTGGCATCTACGGAGTCCGGAGCGCTGCCACGCCACTTGCACTCGTACAGCCCGGTGTCCCACGGGCAACATTACACTGTTGCCACGACGTCAGTTCACGTCCGTACCTCATACCAAGTTTTCTCCTGAAGCGACTTCTAAGACACTTGCATTGCTCTTTGCTCATGGAGCAGAAGCCTTTCCTGGTCGCGACCTTGATCTGGTTTCCGCTGCACTCCTGCGTGCCGAAGCTAGGTACGAAAGAATGAATGTAAGCAGCTCGTCTCCCAGGTTGCCAAAAGATGCTGCCCGGGGCATCGGTGTCACTTAACAAGGGGTACAGGAGCAGCCGTCAATGATGTTTCTCCAGTCGGCGGCCTCGCAGCAGAGCACGTTGCCGCCCCTGGCGCACTTCTTTTGGGGCCACTTTTCGTCTGCCAAGGGATCGCCGCCCCAGCCCGAGCCGGTAACCTTGCTCTCTCCCGCGTGGCACTGTCCGTTGCAGTCGCCTCGGATGCCGCCGTCATTGGGAGTACCCCGCCAAGTGCACTTCTTGCTCGTGGAGCCCGTGGGGCAGCAGACCGGGACGCCCTTGGTGTCGTCCTCCTTTCCCTGGCGAGCAGAAAAATGCGCTCAGTCATTACATTACAGCCTTGACTGTTCCAAGCGGAAAAGAAAAAGCGGCAGAGACTCACGCATCCGTTCCTGTTGTAGGCTACCATCTCCTCCACCTTGGGACACTTCATGTCCACCAACTCGGCGCAGCCGAAGCTCTTATAGACGTAGCACCCCTTGCCGTTCTCGAGCTTGATGGTCTCGGCCCCGTTGCTGTCGGTCATCACCAGCTTGATCTCGGTGAGGTTCGTGTGGGCCTGGGCGATGGTGCCGATCGGGTTGTACTCGTCCCACGCCCCGTGGAGGTCGTAGCTCATCAGGTTGGTCCAGTCGGCGTACTGCAGCAGCCCAGGCATGTCGAACTGGCGGAGGTGCCAGAAGGACGGTGGGATGGTGCAGTTCAGCCCTAGCTTGCGGGGCGACGCGTCAAAGTTGTTGCGGAGCGTCTTCATCAGCAGCACAAAGTTGGGCATGTCTTCGTCCTTGCCGTCTCGGTCGCCGACGCGGGGTACTCCCAGTCACTGTCGAGGCCGTCGAAGCCGTACTTGTTGAGAAACCTAACCATCCCGTCGGCAAACTTCTGGCGGTTCGCCTCAGTACGGGTGATCTCACCGAACAGGGGCTGGGTAACGGTGCCGTTATCGGAAAAGGCCCAGCCGGCGACGCGACGTAGACGTTAAGGTTGGGATTATATTTTTTACTGTCAACCGTGATCTGCCAAAGATCGTCTTCGTGATTCATGTTCATAGTCACCATCTCGTACATCTTGGGGTCGATGAAGTGAAGGTGTAGTCGAGGTGCGTCAGCTCCTTCAGCGGCAAATCGGAGGAAGACTTTTCGTTGTACTTGGAATTGTAGCTCCAGCTCTCGTAGTAGCTGTTGGAACAACGGGCAAAAACAAGGCAGTTGGGAATAGCCCGGCGTTGGACTAAGCCGCAAGTGGAAGAGGTCAGCCATGCTATGCCACACTTGGCGGGTCAACACCTCCTACCTCCACTGGCAGCCCATGCAACCTAGCTAATTCACAACTCGAGCCTTCCACCTACTATTTCTGA
>JAIMZG010002077.1:0-18778 GCA_020466075.1 Colletotrichum coccodes
CCCTCCCAAAACACAATGCAATCCGTCTTTGTCTTGATTGTGCCATTTTTCAACTAGACATCGGCTGCAACCTTCTTTGACGACCCTCCCCTCCCCCTTTCGCGGCACAAAAACGTGTCGACCCTACTTGGTAGCACTCGCGGCATATTCGCAATTAATCGCATTGTGACGGACACTGAACCAGCACCGAACTCACCCCACATCGACTCATCTCAGGCTAAGCTTTCAGCTCCAACGTCCCCCCCCCCGGCCGTTGTATCCGTCGGCGGCACCGATTCCCAGCCCCCAAGCCCTCGACGCCCTCGACGCCCTCCCTCTTTTTCTTGTTCTCGTAGCCCTGCCCTGCAGTTCTTCGGCGCCGTCACACCGCATCTGCTGCGTGTATCCGCCCCCAACACAACACTACTGCAACTCTTTGCTTGATTCTGCAACCACCGCGCATTCAGCTCCAGAGTTTGCCACCTACGTGTCCCGAATCCTTCCTTATCCTACCTTGCTCAGGTCTCACCGCCAGCGCCAAACATTCCACCCCTCAAAAATAGCCATCATGTTCGCCCTTCTCCAGACCCTGCTCGATTATAACAACCACGTCACGCTCTTCCAGCGTATGATGTGTCTGTTGTCCTTTTGCCTCTCCGGAATCATTCTCGCAGTCCAGGCATCGCAAGCTGGCGAGGAGGATCACACACGCATCTGGTGGACGCGATTGACTGAGCAGAGCCGGTGAGTTTGCCTCTCCTCGAGTTGCGTTTCGTTTCCCCTTGCATTGTCCCTTTGCTCTTTGCCTTGTCCTGTCCGCCTCACCAACCCCTTGCTTGGTGGCTAGGTTGAGACATCTGAACTTCATCTAAATGATGAATGATGGACGCCAAACTCAATCATCCCATTCACCGTTCCTCTGTTTCCGTTTCCCCTTTACCCTCTGCGTCCGCCGTTTCAGCCCGCATTACATGTCTCTCAGCTTCACGCCCCGGGCCCCGTGCGCAAGAGCAAGCGCAGGCCTCGCGGGGCCACCCTCGAGCCCATGGTTGTTCCATGCGACAAGGTTTCAAGGTCCCCGCAATCTAGTTCTCCTAATTTTCGGGGACAGATCCACGGACGGACGATCGCAAATCACAACGAGGAACGATCTAAACAACATGGACAAAGCGCTCACGCACCATTTTTATAAGACTGCCTCATCCGCCTGTCTTGCGGCCTGTCCATGTGCTAACGTGGCTTCTCCTTTAGCCCCTACTGGTACACCTTCTACGTCACCCAAGTTTTCCTCTTCGTCTCCGGCGCCTACCCCATGCTCCACGACAAGATGACCACGTACATTGGCAGCGGCTACGAGGAGCAGATTCTCAACATCATCTGGGTCGGCCTCCTGAGCGTCGAGGCCCTCATGGTTGCCGGTGTCGCTGGCATTGCCATCACTCGCAAGTTCAAGGGTGCACCCAAGCAAAAAACCAACTAGACCCTGCGTGCGCGCACATTTGTACTGGCGTCCGTCGTGGAAAGTTTTATACCCCGTTTGTTGTCCATATCGAGGTCGAGGTCTGCTGAGACGAAGACCATTGCCTACAAGCCACGGCGCATCATGCCGGCATATACTGCATCTAAGGAGTTGGGGGTCATTCTGAATATATCTCTTTGTTTTGCCCGCTTGTCCTTCGAGTGTGCCTCCTCCGAGTGTGCGACGGTCATTTTACCACCGCATCGGCGAGCAACAGAACGACTTGATTGGAGATACCCAAAGAAACCCACCTAGCCGGCAGACCAAGCACAGGCTCCACGAACAAAAACCGAAACATCAGCTCGAGGCAAGACAATTTGAAATCGCAAGGAGGCATCTCGACAGTATGGTTTCATACTCCGATCCGAATACCCAGACAGGCGACTTCACCCGGCCGCATTCAGGGCCGCGTATTCGAATGAACGATGAAACGACGATACGAGAAAAAACAATAACACGGAAGCACTCTATTATCGGATAAGCCAACGGATCTGCAGGATCTGGGTGTCCAGGGTCAACCACACATCCGGTCAACCACACATCCTCACGTTTGGATACGGACAGTTCGGCCAACGGTACGGACAAGGCGCAGGAGAACCGGAAGTTAGCTGGTTGAAGGGATCTGGGCGGCAACGCCCAGGTTGAAAGCGGCCAGCGGCTCTTGACAAATAACCATCCGGCAATGCGCTGGTTGGCAAGGACTGCAGCTTCCCTCCAACTGCGGTATGACAAACGACTACTTGTCTCACCTTCCGCTGCGGAGTGCGATGCCGTTCCGCCTCACTTCCGCGGCCGCTGCATCGAGGTTTCGCGGCGAATGGGAACGCCCGCTACTCGTCGCGCAGTCTTCGGGGACACAATCTGGTCTAGTCTAGCTGTTCGTACAGGAATAAATTGAATTCGCAATGTCCACAGGCCAGAATCCAAGCGTGCCATGCTCACCGACTCCAAAGACGGGAAATTGGTGACACACTATGTAAGAAAGGGCACTTACGGCCTCGCTCCCTTCCGCTCCCCATGAATGAAACATCATCCCCTCTCTCTACTCTTTCCGTATTAGCCCTCAAATACATCACAATCAACTCCTCGATCCCCTCCGCCCCCGCCCTCTCAATTCGATCCTCTAGATCCATCCCCGCAAACTCGCAACCGTACGGTATGTCTTCTCCATGTACCCCAGGGACCCCGCGGGCGGCACCCTGTCGCCCCTGGAATAGTGCTCGAACCACACGCCTTGGCCGGGTCCAGGCCGGACGAAAACCTCTGCCGCCATCTCATCCGCGGCGTCCTGGACCCGGCGGAAGTTAAAGTAGCCGTTGCCGTTCAGACCCGAGACATGCGGCACGGCGCGCATGAGCTGGGAGTACCGCAGCAGGGCGTTGTTCAACGCGTCTTTGATGGGCGCCTTGTCCCCGACGACGGCACAGGGGCGTTGGATGACGACTAGAACAATCGCTCCCCCTTGCCCAACCGCTTGTGACGCAGAAACGTCAGGCAGCTTTCCAAGGAACACCTCACGCGCGGATCCGGCGCGGCGGCCCCCTCGGCACTATCCGTCCTTGGTCAATGCCTTCTCACACTGACAGGCGCCAGCGCCGCCCGGCATCTGGCCGAGCAGAATGACGCAGTTGGAACAAACTTAGCGTATCGGGATGCGGTAGGGTAGGGCGAAGGGCCCCATCTGTTGTGCCGATTTCACGTTGGGCCGTCCGGAGAACTGTGGAGTTGTTCAGGCAGTGGCCCGGGGCGCCAGCGAGGATGATGGTGTCGACCGTCAAACGGAGAAGCTCGTAGGTTTCTTGGGGGTTCCAGAAGATTTCCGGCGTAGAGGACGACCCCGTTGTTCTCGCGATGTAATACTCTTGGGGCTGGGTCGGCGGCGATGCGGCGCACCTTTGCAACCCGGGTGTCTTTGAGTAACGAGTGCAAGATCGCGCTGTCGAAGAACCCGTCCGAGCCCGTCAGGAAGACCTCCAACCCGCCCCTTCGCGTTACGTTGAGTTGCTCGTATTGTTCCTGCCTATTTGGTGATATGGCGTGTCTGTATAGCTTCAGTATGGAAGCAGGCTAAATGCTCAGTTCACGTCGAGAATTGCTTATATTACGAGAATGCAGTCATGCCGCCTTTCTGTCCATGGCTGGGCTTTTGGAGTTGACCAGAAAATCAGGCGGTGGAACCATGCAGGATAGAGTACACAACTAGTGAAAGAGCCACAATGAGTTATGGCCTTCTCGCTTTCGGAAATCTGGGAAGATTGTAATTGCGGGCAACGATGTCTGAGAACTAGCTGGGATTGGACTTCCTAGCTGTCTTGGAAACTTTCAACCGGGTCGAACGGCGTCAAAACATTATACGCCACAAGGCTTTCCTCCAAGTTGAACATCTTTGACCGCTCGGCACGCAGGCCTTCTTCCAGGATACCAGCAACCCGACGTGACAAACTTGACTTTCGACCCAGATACCAAAGAGCCTTCACGCAGTCCTCGCATCGGTTGAGTAGTTCCAACTCAGAGCTGTCCGTGTAAAATCCCGATTTCCCCGAGTTGGTTGCTTCGTCGAGAAGCAACGTGCCCGCCGTGGCAAACGACCTAATTAAGACCATGGTCCAGGGCTCGGTCAGAAGAGCACCCTGGTTCACCGCAGGATGGAAGCCCAACAACCTTCCTAGGTCATCTTCTTGCGGCGTTGAAACCCTTGCAAGATCGGAAACTGCTCGCATGCTCGTCTGCTGAAGATGGTCGACGAGATCAGCATTGGTGCGCTCGCTAGCCCGCGAAGGTGCACCAAGGCATTGCTCGTCCACAAGTTTGATGCAATCGGCTAATATCATGACTGCAAGAAGCCAATGCCCAAGAAGGCACACGTACCAGCTCTGGATCTTGGGCGGCAGCGAGTCGTGGTATTGGGTGCAATCTTGAAATAGCGGACCGTATGTCATGTTCCAATGGCGATAGACAACCAAGCCATCCTCTACGGCATCTTCGATAGCTTTTTGGCTTGCGCCTCGCGATAAAAGGCTCTGTATTCGCGTAATTTTTCGAAACAAGAGAACCTTGACAGGCGCGGCGTCTATTAGCTCGCTTGACGCAGCCTCTTCGGAGCAAGGCCATCGTAACGGGGCCAGCTTCTGATGTTTTTTGATGATATACCGATCGTTCCAATGTTCATCAGGTGGTTCCACAGAAGTGGGATCTGTGTTCAAACTGTCTTGTTTGTTTGTCTCTTTGCTGTCTTCATCAGAGACGGTGAGCGGTCTTTCGGTGATCGCAGCTGAGAGGGTGTCGAACATGATGGCCAGCCAGAAAACCAGTTGCATGGTGGTTTTTTCCTCCGTCGGCACTCCACGACCGCAGCTTTGATTCGTTTTCCTGTTCTCTACTTGGTTCTGTTTTGTTCTCTCGAAATTGTCAGTTCGACGTTTGAGGACGTGGAGCCTCCGAGCGCCACGTTCAACGTAGATCGAGTTGCCTTCTGAGTCCAGAACTTTCTTAACCTTTTTTCAATATACCCTCTGTTGATACCGGCTTCCCCAGTTTGGCAAAATAGGAACCGGTCTATTTCAGCATTTTCCCATTCCGGTTCGTCTGCGTGCCTCTGCGTGAGACCGAAAAGCAATTCGGCCATCGCCACCTTGAAGGAATCGATCCCGGCACAATCATCCAAGCAATTTCGGGCTTGGTTCCAAAATGACACCTGGAGTGCTGTATCAAATTCTTCGCCAAAATCATCGGCCAAAAGGCGGTCGCTAAAAAGATCGGGCTGATGGTAGCGCGCTTGGCTCCTCCGACTGCCCTGTGCCCATTGTGCCGTGAAAGCCATGATTGCAAGGTGAAGCGCCTTTGTAGCTTTCCTGTCCTCTGACAAACTCAGCGGCCTAAGTCCAAGGGAGCTGAGAGACTTGTCGAGCTTGAAGACGCGCCGATAGATCCTGTTTGGGAGATTTGAAGATGCCGGGAAAGGCTTTTGCTTTCGAGTTTCGCTTAAGCTGGAGAATCCCGTAGCGCTGAATGGAACGAGGTAAGGGCAGTTTTGTTCCGTCAACCAGCATGATAAAGCACCTTCCATGACGTCGTGATATAATTGCATATGATTATCGCTCATGAGCCCACTGTTCATTCGAGCATTCATTCGTTGCGTTGATGAAAATTCCGAGAGTCCGGACTGTGCATAACTCAAAGAAGTCTGCGGTTGCCATGATTGTTTCCGAATATTTTCCCAATATCCTGAATTAGAATCTGGGCTAATGCTTGATGTTGAGGGATCATGAGAGGAATTGATGTCGGTTTGATCCAAGCCGGGTAGCTCATTTCTTAAATTGGGGATCGATATCGATGACGAGGGGAACACGAATGAAGCTTCGTCAGCTAACGAGTTGCAGCTGGTTGTGCCTTTGGTTTGTGGTAGTGGGAAGAACTCCGGTGTGAGTTGGAAGTCCGTCCACGTGGATTCAGATGCTCTTGGCAACTCGTCGCTGAAGAAGTCGATGATGTTGTCGCCAACAATCGATTGAGAACCTCCAAGCTGGTTCTTAATGAGTTGTTTCGTCTGCAACGATGCCGTTTCGCGATTAGACTTCAGGCGTTTCCGGCTGAGAAGCACGCCCGTCTCGGAAGATTGTCGTCGTCCACGAATCTGGGCTTGTTGCGACTGAGCCCAATCGAATGTACAGGTTTTTCGCGTCTTCGAACAAGTAGAGCATGGTCCCGCCAAGCTTTGCCAGTCTATTTTGCAGTGTTAGGTTCACGTAGAAATCTCATCGTTCTTATGGAACGAGTCGGGAACTTGCCAATGTCCCATTGCAGACCAGTATCCAGGCATTTCTGGATATCTCTGAGGGTACCGGCGTCACAGGCCCGCTTACCCTTGCGACATTGATCGCAGCTGCTGTTCTGCCTCCTCATTTCGTCTGCCAACGAGCTTACGCAACCTGAGCCAGACCGAGAAGTGGGACGTGATAGATGGGAAAGTTGAGTAAAGCTAAGATCATGGAAGCGAATAGCCTAAAGAATAGCCCCATTACAAGTACGCAGACATCTACTCGCTGGTTTACCCGGGTCCTTTTGTTCCTCCGTCCATCCGAAACGACATCTTCACCGGGAATTCCTTGTCAACCCCGCGTTCTAGCTGCAGGAATGAAGCGGGGTGCTTATGGCTTCATTGACGCCGATCTGCTTTGGAATTGGGGTTGAGTTTGTGTGGGGTCATCTCGTCCGGATGTAAGCTGTCATTCCAATTCTCGGTGAGCTGTCACGAAACAATCTAAAGCTAATGCGGTGTTGTAAATTATGGATATCTGCGCCCTCATTTCAGAAGACAAGCATCACATTGGTGTCGCTTGGCCCGTCCACTAATTTTTCATGAAAGCTATACCATGCTCTGGAGACAGTTAAGGATTCGGCCTCTCAGACGTCACTTTGCACCTAGATTGGACAAAACAGCCTCCAAGCAACACGACCTTGCTTAGACATATAACATTAGACAAATTGATGACATTGAAACCATACCTCGCAACTTGACACCATCAAGCCTTGCTCGGGATACCGAGTCCTTTGTAGACAGCCGCCTCAACCTCGGACCATAAACCCAGCACCGCCGGATCACCAAACGGCAGAATCTGAGAGCACACAATTCCAGCGACTCCATTCTCCCTGTCACACCACCAGAACAAGTTCGGCAGACCCGCCCACCATGCTGTGCCGTCGGACCGCCCCGATGTCCCGCCGGTAATCATGAACGTCAGTCCCCACCCCTGAGATGTGTTCCCCGGGACCGGATAGAGCTCGGGAAGCGCATTTGTCAACTCAGGTTTGGCGTCTTGGACGCCACGTCTGGCGAAATCAGGGAATTTGGATACCTGGTTGGTGAACATCTCATCCACAGTCTCCTTTTTCAAGATCCGTGTTTTTGTGATGGGGCACGTTCCATCATTGAGGAAAACCGCCAGTATCCCTACCAAGTTTCTGTGTCAGCGTGTCTTCACCATTGATGTGAAGGAATTCTTACGGCTGTATTCTTGGGGCTTTGCGAAGATACCAGCCCCGCCGCTATTGAAGCAGCCGCGGACCTCTTCCTCTGACTGAACAATTAGCGGTCGGTGAAGGAGGTGATCCCTAACCACTGTTTTTCCGTCAGGCTTTTTGTAGTGCATATAAGCCAACTGCTCATTCATAGCAGATGTTGGGATCATGTTGACGTTGTGAAGCCCCAATGGCTGGCAGATGTTGGCCTGGATATAGTCGTTGAGGCTGATGTTTGCGGTGCGTTCTAGAGCAATCCCAGCCCAGTCAATGCCAATCTGTGCCCAGGTCAGATACAATGTTGACAAAAAGCGGATGTGAGCCGATAATTACGCCATATTCCCACCCTTCTCCCGGCTGGAAGAGGAGAGGCTGCATCATGTCTCGAATGCTCCCCGAGAACTCGTCGATACCGACCGGATGACTCCAGTTGCGCAGCCTTTCGTTAAAGAAAGTGTACCCAAACCCAGCAGTATGCGTCAGTAACATACGAAGAGTGATCCCTCGTTTCTTATCCACAAGCTCGCCCTTGTCGTTGAGAACTTTGATGTCGGCCAACTCTGGACACAGTTTCTCCAGGTGATCCGAATCGTCCAGCTTGAGCAGCCCCTTCTCCACCAACTGCATACATGCGATACCAACAACCATCTTGGTGCAGGAAGCAATCCAATACACATTCTCCAGAGTCATGGATTCATCGGAAGAGATCCCTCTTTTCCCTGCGGAATGAGCTAATTGCTCGGCACCGTTGCGGTCGACGACGACTACGGTCGTTCCGGGTATCCGGTTGGGGTCGGCAATAACAGCATTGTCCACTATGCTCTTGATCTCGTTGACAGCCTGCGATGATAGTGGCATGGTCGAGGGATTGAAGTGGCTATTTAGAGCTTGAAAGTGATTACGATGAGAGGCGGTAGGCGATACGGATGAGACGAATACTAAAGTCAAAGAAAACGAGACAGGAGGAACGAAGAGAGAGTTCGAGAAAAAGCCCAGGTGTGATGGTGGTGTCAGGTCGGCCAAGCTCTTGGCCCCTGCAATTGGCTCTTCCTAGTCTTCATATTCTGGCTGTGCCACTCACCCTCCGCCGGGGATGCTAAGTTTATGAGCCTGCATGACAACCTTGACAACCGGGTCGAACCTCGGCGCACACATCATCAAAGCCGGAATAGGTAACGACGGCTGTGAAATCTGGCCAAAACAATGCTAGCCTCTACCAGTGAGGACTCGAATGGATTCGTTGCGGACAAGGAGGAACCCTCCAAAGACGCTTCACCAAAGTTTGTTTTCCCCGCAAAGCTGCGGTGTACCGTACGGCAGTTGCGGATCCGCATCGACATACCATTCTCCGCACCCCTGTGACATGCCACCCTGCCATCCACGAGCGGAACCGAAGACGCACATCCTTGCGGCTGTGAATTGTAGCGAGACTAACGTCGTTTGACCGGACAATGCAACTACGGATCAGCCCATCGCAGTTCGCCTTCTCATCGCTTTGTCCTTCTGGTTGAAATCCATCGAGACTGAGGTGGAGCGTCCATGTCGGTGCGTCATGTTGTCTGATCGTCTGATATCAAGAAAAGCATCATCTCATACGAAACAGAACAGAGTCCAGGTATATTGTAAAAAGATTATAAGAAAGCCTCGGGTCTGTCGTAGTGTTTTATTTGTCCTGATCTTTTCAACAAAGAAAACAACGTTCCACGTTTCTTTTGCGAATGCCTTTCGTGGCGGCGTCTTTTCATAGGAAAATTTCGCACAATCTAAACAAGAAAGCTCGACATTGCAAACATGGCTACATCCGCGCCGCAGAAGAAGTTCGCGACTGATCTGTCGGACTACGCCTCGCGCCGTCAGATAGAGGGTCCCTATGCCGACAATCTTGATGTCGACGTTCTGATCGTTGGTGGTGGATTCGGTTAGATTCCCTTCAAGCAGTCGAATGCCCCGTGTTAGACTAAATGAATCTAGGAGGTGTTTTTATGCTCAAGACCGTTCGGGAAATGGGTTTAAGGGCCGTTATCTACGAAGCCGGCACTTCTCTCGGAGGCACTTGGAGATGGAACCGATACCCCGGCGCGCGCGTTGACTCCGAAGTTCCAGAATACGAATTCTCGTGGCCCGAGGTCTTTAAGGATTGGACGTGGTCCACCAACTATCCCAACTTCCAGGAGCTTCGAGCGTACTTCGATCATGTTGACAGGGTGAGTTTGGACGCCTTTGTGCTGTTTTGACTACAGTTCATTGGACGTGACTAAAGACACACTTTATAGGTTCTGAATATATCAAAAGACTGCTCTTTCGAGACAGTCGTGGTCGGAGCCCAATTTCAGCCCGATGAAGGGAAGTGGCATGTTACGACTGCCGACGGCCGCTTGGCGAAGAGCAAGTATTTTGTCGTTGCCGCAGGCTTTGTGAGTGAACGACTACTCGGGCTTCTTCTGCTCTTGTGCACTGACCGAAGCGTTGGAATAGGCTTCAAAACGCTACATCCCAAATTGGCCAGGTATCGACAAGTTTAGAGGAGTCGTTCACCACTCATCATTTTGGCCTGAAGAAGACGTCGACGTCCGCGGCAAGCGATGCGCCGTTATCGGGACCGGTGCTTCTGGTGTACAGATCTCGCAAGAATGGGGGCAAGCTGTTGGTGAAACCGGAGAGCTCAAAGTCTTCCAAAGAACTCCAAACTTGGCTGTTCCCATGGGCAAGCGACCTCTTACACCTCAAGAGCAGAACATTGGCAAGGAATGGTACCCGCGACTCTTTCAACTCCGGGAGAAGTGTTTCGGTGGGTTCTTCTACGGCATGGCCGAGAGGAACACATTCGACGACTCTCCAGCGGAGCGCGAAGCGTTTTACAGAGCCCTTTGGGACCATGGCGGATTCCGGTATTGGCTCGGCAATTACAAGGACATGCTCTTCAATGCTGATGCGAACAAGGAAGCTTACAGCTTCTGGTCTCGGAACGTTCGCACCCGTATCGGGGATGCGAGAAAGAGAGAAATCTTGGCGCCGACGGTCGATAAGATGCCTCACTTCTTCGGCGTGAAGAGGCCTTGCCTGGAACAAAACTACTATGAACAATTCAACAAATCCAATGTGGATGTTGTAGATATCAGCAAGAACGGCATCAACAGTTTTACCGAGACTGGGGTCAAGTTGGATGATGGGACTCGATATGAGTTTGACGTAGTTGCAATTGCTACTGGATTTGTAAGTTGCCAGTCTCCCATTGTCTTAGCCACAAGTGTTTTACAAGAATGGGAAAAGGACTCTTTACTTGGCCGTCTTAACTTTGTATATGCAACGTTTCAAGCCGGCAATAACTAACTCAATGCTTCTAGGATATCACCACTGGCGGTATGACAAACATGGGTTTGAAGAGCATTCACAACACCAACCTCCAAGACGAGTGGAAGGCCGCAGCAAACACCTACCTCGGCACCACAGTCAGCGGCTACCCGAACATGTTCCACATGTACGGACCCCACGGCCCGACTCTGCTCAGCAACGGGCCCTCGACAGTGGAGGTTCAAGGCCGGTGGATCGCGGACTGTATCCGCAAGATCGAGCGGGAGCACATCAAGTACATCAATCCCACCGCCGAAGCGACGAAAGCCTGGAAACAAAGGATCAACGCCCTCAGTGACATTTCTTTGTTTCCTACGACACGGTCGACGTACATGGGTGGTTCGATGCCGGGTAAGGCGTTTGAGCAGGTCAACTTTGCAGGGGGTATTCCGCAGTATGCGAAGGAAATTCGGGAGAAGCTAGATAACTGGGCTGGGTTTGATATTGTGAAGGATACTCGGCATAAGAGTAGGATCTGAGACGGTGGCCTGCATATAATCCCAGGGGTTATGAGTTCAGTCATTACAGTATCTGACTCGGCATCATGGAACTCTTGTTGTACTAAATCTAGCAAATAAGCTTTGGTTTGTAAAATTAAATCTTGAGTGCAAGTGATTTGAGCTCCTTCTTAAAAAAAAAGGATAAAGGCAACAGGTCGGCCCGGTAATTACGTGAAGAACCGGCGTACGTATGCATGTTTTGTCCGTGTTTTATTCGATTTTGATATCGATCCTGTTCGAGATGTAAGATTCGAAAAACTGGTCTTAGGGTTTTCCACATCAACTTTCATAGATAGAACTGAGGATGACCGAGAACAAGGTCATATATGACTGTTGCGCGATATCGAGTAAATATGCTCACAGCATTGATGATCAAGGTCCTTTCCAACTCCCAGTTTTATGATAAGGATCTACAAAGCACTGTAAGCTGCGGTAGTCTGATGGAAATGCAAGTTTCAGCAGACTTTTTAACCATATCTTTGTAGTGCTATTGAGGGGTAAGGACCGACCTTACATTATTTGAACAAAACGTTCCAGTCATGAATCTACATGCTAGGTCCGTTATCTTACTTTATTTGAACAGCACCACATGCCGCCCTCTCCTAACTGTAAGACTTTGTAAATCACGTACGTAATCGTAGTTAATCCTGTATTAGGACTATTGATCTCGCATATATGGTTTATATCCATGTTATCCTAAAGGAATCCGTTCGAGCACCGCGAGCCGAATCTAAACAGGTCCGAGTGATAATATACTATAACCATTACCTGCAGGCACAGGAAATATTGCTTCTCATTCAGGGTGAAAACTCTGTGTTCTATAAATATGTTGGCACTGTATTCTACATCATTCTGCTAAGACCTGCATGACAACGGCCCTCCTCGGGTGGTACGCAAGTTTACTCAGATGAGAGTTCATGTCAGAGGAAGGTGAGGCCAGGTCATGTTTTCCTCCAGTTCTCGCTGAAGAAGATCCACGTATTACTCCCATATTAGGAGGGATGAGAAAGTATTCAGTGCATCTTTTCTTTGTTTTTTTGGTTTTCTCAACTGAAGCCAGAATTATCACACACTCGCCCATACAACAAGTCAACCCTGCCTTTTCCTTGCCTCCCCTTCTTACCACCACAAGAAAACGACAAACTGCCACGACAAGCCAAGTCCTCGGAATCTCGACATCCCCTTCCGCTTTGATCCCCAAACACCACCTGAGCCACTTCCAGTAAGCGTCGTCAGCTATTTTCGGGTACTCTTGCGTCAGTGAGGATGGTTACCGTTCGGCACAATCGGGCGCATGTGGTCTTCTGGGCACTGTTCTTGTCCCAGCTCTCCCTGCTTGGGTTTGTGCGTAAGTAATTCCTCACTCCATGATAGCTGAGCTGACACCTTGATCCAGAGGCCCAGTCGACGTACACCTCTGCCCTCGTGCGCAACTGCGCGAATCTCAGCACCACCATCCGCCCCAAACATTCTCAACAATGAATCGACTTCCCTTTGCTTCTGCCCTTGCTCTAAGACCACATCGATCCCGACCACCTTCACCACTGTCTTCACCATCCACGACCCTGTCAACTCGGAAGACCTGGTCTTGGCTTCTGAGCCTAGCACGATGCCTAGTGCCTCCCAAGGTGCTCCTTCTCATGCCACGATTCTCAATAGTATCATCAGCACCGTCTCAGAAAGTGCTTCCTCCTGGTCGCGCTTGTTCCCTTTCTGGAACTCGACAGCTAGCGCTAGAAAGTCGTCGACTGTTCACCTAAACCCTACCACTACAGCTTCTGGGGTCTTCTGGGCTGGTTTTGGTAATCAAACAGATCATAATATCACTTCAAAAGGCTCCATTTGGAACAATTCTACCCAGAGCTTTATCTCCTTGTCGATCGGTGCCCAGAACAGCGGCGATGTTGCAAACATATCAGTCTCATTGAGCGTCTTCACGTTGTCTTTGCACGAACAGTCCTTGACCGCATCCTCTTCAATTCTTTCGGTTTCTACGACTCTTGGAGCAGTCAGATCATCTGCTCCCTCAGCAGCTCCCATTGCATCGAGCACTCTGCCAGCCGAGACGACCTCGATCGTTGCTGCCACCGGCACTCGGAACACAGCCAGCGACGCTTCATTGACTTGGTCGTTGCCCACAGCCTCTGCCGTTACTGCTGTTGTCCCCTTGGCGGCACCATCACTGTCGAGCTTCTCACGTCGAACTCAACTCAGACCACCAGTGTTACTTGGCTTTCTATCGACATTCCCGCAACGATAACCGTTAGCTGCCAGGCTATTGCAACTCTCTTTCCCGCCTGGAGATGCATCTCGCTTGATCTCTGCAATCCATTTTGTCTTGTCCCTGACGAGGTCTGTCTGCCTGCCCCTTTCCCCAACCCCAGCAGATACCCGTGGCCCGAGAAGCCCGAAAAGCCCCCTTCTCCTGAGAATGGCTTGACTGTCCCTGAGTCCTCTCCAAAGAGGACTGCGTCCCTGAATGATCCCGCTGTTGCTCCTACCACCACCCAAGACCGGTGGAGGCGGGGATGGCGACGATGGTAACAATGGCGACGATCACACGGGTGGCGGCTTAGACTCAGATTCATTTTGCGACGGCTTCAGAATCGACTTCGGCACCGATGTTCTTAGCGAAACTCTTCGCGACATCTTCGGTTGGGGCATGAGCACTGGCTTGGGGACCAACAGGCCTTCCGGCAGCAACGGTGAGGAGGAGCCTGATGAACCCAAAGCGGGCTTTCCATCCAGCTCAGCATTTTCGTTCCAGCAACAGTATCCCACTCTCGGGCCCTCGGTCGACGCTGGCGGACCTCTGCATCCCAAAGATTTCCAATTCTTCCGTACCATCCTCTTCGTTCCTACTCACGAGACCGGGGAGATGTTCTATAACCGCGACAATAGGAGGATCATTGATATTCTCTCCGACAAGATCAACATTGACAGGAAATACATCACAATTTACGGATACCAGCCTCGTTTCGACTACGGGAAGGACTACGCCTACGACTACGGCAAAGCCACGCCGCCGCCAAGAATTCGCGCCTCTGAGAAGAACATTGTTCATTGAGAAGCGTGGTGCGGCGAGGGACGCGCCATACCCGATGCCCCTCCGTCCAACTTCGACCTCAAACCGAAGCCAGAAGACCCTCCTGCCGCTCTCCAGCCCAGACAAGAAGATGCAACCTGCGGAAGATTTATCGCCTGCGGTCTTGGTAACCCGGAAGCCATCTGTGGCGACTACACCAAGTACCCACCCGAGCCCATCACGGTTGAGCTCCAGAAACGCCAGCCACCCCCTTCCAACGGCCCGACAAAGGCAGAGAAGGAACTCTCAACAGATATCATGATCGAACCACAGGATTCTATTGGCGGCGAGGCCTGGTGGTATACTCACATGCGGCACGCCGTCAACGACCGCGGCGCTGGCTACGGCGGCCATCTTGATAATCGTGAGCACTGGTCCACCAGCACCATGGTCACCTTCACCCGGGAGGTCGACGGCACCGAGGCGAACCGTCCCCGTTTCGGTGGCTCCGGTCCCGTATGGGGCTGCACCGCAATTGTCGTTGTATCACCCGAGGCCGTCTGGACCAGCCACATCTGGGAGCTCCCTTCGCACGCCCGGGGCGAGGCACATGGCCGACATGTGTTCCAGCAATGGAGCAAAATCTTCCCCAGGCCGACGGAGGAGTACTTCGAGGAGGAATTTCTCGACTTTCTCGAGAACGGCAATACACGCGGCAACTACAGGCAGCTTTACGAGTACAATTTCCCCAGCCGCAACAATGGCCTCAAATACATGTTCATGGAGAATGTTCAACCCCGAGAAGAAGGAGTTTGTCCGGGTCGGTATCGTCACGCTGTCCTACAAGAATCTGGACATGTCGCGCGTTCAGTACGACTGGCAGATTCAGCAGGTGTATGAGAAGTTCGTCGCCTGGGGCGTCGACCCGGAGAACATCAAGTTCAAGGCCTATCCCGCTCGTCTAGACTTCTCCGCCACCGGGGCGCAGATCAACCCACACTGGGGAATCCTTAGCTGGCAGTATCACCCCAGACACAGAGAGGGTATCCATGAGGAGAAAAAGGTTCGCGTCCGGTTCGAGAAGGAGCTTCTCTTTGACAAATCGTGGTGCGGTTCGGGTACGAAGATCATGGAACCTGAAGGCGGCCAGTCTCCGGTGCATCGAAGACAAGAGGATATCGAGGCTTGTCGAATGGTCATCAGTTCCAAGGAGTTGGCCTCTGTCACGAGGACCCCAACCTCCTTGCCTGAACCTACCCTGGCTTGCACCAACGATGCAGAGTGTGGCTCACTTACCTGTCCTGAAATCCGTATTAGTGCATGCTACCATAACTTCTACCGCGATGAACGGTTCCTTGGCGGTCGCATCCTCCTTGAGCTCCTCGTCAACAATCATCTCCTCAATAACAGTCTTCATGAAAAGCCTTATAACCATGTCTGGGAGCAGCTCATTCACCGTCTCGCCCACATTCACCCTGACTCTCTCCACCTGGGAGCCAGAGAAATCCCCCGGCCATGCCTGCAACACCAAGCAAGACTGCTCAGACCTGAAGTGTACCGACGACCAATATCCCGACTGCCACGTCAAAGACGGCCCAGAGCCCGGATGCCGCTGCGCACATACTCCCAAGCATGTCTTCGACGTCTGCGCAGCCACCACCGATTGCGCAAACATCGAATGTGAATGGCGCCACCCCGTCTGCTTTTGTGCCCCAGACCCCGTCTCCCCCGGCGCCACCTGTCTCGTCGATACTCACTGCGATGGCATCCCTTGCGCTGCCGACAACCAGCGCGGCTTCTGCAAGGCCAATGCCTGCCGCTGCGACTTCTTTCTCGCCGAGGGCGCCGGCTGCAGCGCGCACGAGGACTGCTCGCCTATCCGCTGCTCGGAGACCAAGCCTTACAAGTCATGCTCGGCGGCCAGCAATACGTGCGAGTGTACCGCCGAGAAACCCCAGGCGCGGCGAGTCGAGGGCGATCGGTGTTCCGCCCACGCGGAGTGTATGACGATCGGCTGCACCGATTTCGAGCTCTCATTGTGTGAGGCCGACATCTGCAAGTGTCGCGCGTCCAAGTGCGGTTGCGACAAGGACTCCGAGTCAAGCGGTCAGGGCTGTGCTGATGATGAGAACCTGCGCTGCGAGGAGGGAAAGGGCGTGTGCAAGTGGTGCACTGCGACGCCCAAGATCCTGGGTTGCGGTTCGGACGACGATTGCAACCATTGCTGCCTCAGCGGCAAGGTGCCCAAGTGTGTTTATGGCTGCCAGAGTTTCTGGTGCGGCAAGGCGTGCCAGTGTGAGCGCGGAGGAGGATGATTCTGAGTCGAGGCTCGTTGAGAGCCGTTCTAAGAAGGTTAGGGGCCATTCATTGACTGGAATGGTTTCATCATGGGATTTTGTTTTTAGGACGACTAGAGAGATATCAGAATAGGAATGAAACGGTTTCTCTTCCAGAAGTAGCCTTCAAGACTTCGTGACATACACGTCTCGTGAACGATTATACGTGGGATCGGAACAGCTGTTCGATTGCTTCATTTCTCAGAGAAGATGCACCACATGACCGTTTAATCGATAACTGGGTCTCCTGCCGATGTGTAAGTTGAAGTCAACGTGAAATCTGTGTTCGTTAGATAGTGAGAACGCCAAGTCTCTTAAAATGACACGGCATTCTTACTCATGGGAACTGAATTGAGAGATACTACGTCCCAACAAGGCGAATTCCAAGATTATTTCTCTTCTATGCCCCTGGACTAGACGTTAAGCAGGCTCGATAGGCCGAGCACCGTCATGGTGAACAGATTGAGAACAGGGGAGTAAGATTAGCAAACGGCGATGTTGAGGCTAGGCGAGCTATCGCAACGTTCTGCTTCTTCACATACAGCATAGCGACACATGAAAGTTGTCTTATAGTGGCCGAAGGTTGTCATTACTTTAAGAGTCGTTGCCCAGATACCAATGCAGGAAACAATTCTTCCTG
The DNA here is from genome assembly GCA_020466075.1 of Colletotrichum coccodes. Classification (NCBI taxonomy): domain Eukaryota; kingdom Fungi; phylum Ascomycota; class Sordariomycetes; order Glomerellales; family Glomerellaceae; genus Colletotrichum; species Colletotrichum coccodes. The sequence continues at coordinate 17,369 of JAIMZG010002077.1, forward strand.
TGCAAACCCCAAAACGCCATCCCGTCTCAGTCATAAGCCATAATGCGTTCGCTATAATCTCATCGCTGGCAATGAAACCGGCCCGGAGAACTATCCGAAATCAAGTCGCTCAAGGGTTCAACCTGGAGCTCGCCGCGCTCTCTCCCACCTGCAACTCCTCGTCGGGCACGCCAACCGCAACGCTGCTGGCAACGCTCATGGCTGTCAAGGAACGTTCTCGCTCTGCTCCAGGTGGTCTGGGGCCAGCGATGCCAGCTCCACCAATCGCCACGCCTACGCTAGTAGCCGTTCCAGTCGTGGCGCTGCCGGTACTTTCGCTTCTTTCCCGTCCAGCGCTCCTCTCCCGAACCAGCTTCTCCAGATCACGTATTCTCTGCTTGAGTGCTTCGTTCTCCTTCTTGGCGTTCTCCAGCTCCTGACGATGCAGAGCCGTCTCCTCGTATCTCGATGTGGTGGGTATGAGACCAGGCGACAGCTGTGACTCGCTGCCTCCCGTGTGCTGTTGCGGCAGACGTTGCTGCTGAAAGTATGTCAGACCGCCGCTGCTCGGATCCAGGTGGTGCTGTGACGGCGCAGGCGACGATGACAAGCTGTGCCTCGAGGTGACACTGTCTTGGCGAGCAGGGTTCGCGGGTCGTGGCACGGGAATGGAGGCGGTGGATGCTGCAGCTGAACCGACGACCGCAGCCTGGCTTCGGGTGCTAGCGTTCGAGGCTGTGCGGTGATGTCGGCGGGAGCTGCTCGACGGGACGGAGGGGACAGAGAAGGAGGCGCCGGACAAGAGATGGGTATCGGGCGCTTCGGGCGCGTTGGAGGCGGATGTCGAAGAGGCGTTGGAAACGACCGAAGCATTCTGCGCCGTGCGGAGGAGCTGGAGCTCTCGTGTAAGACGGTTCACCTGTGTCGGGTCAGATGACATCTCAAGCATATTTCATGGCACATACCACTGCCTCCTGTTCCTTCTCCAGTTGCATGTGGAGATCGGACGCCGTGATGGGCCGCGGGTGGCGGATTGGGCCCGGTCCGGAGATGGTGGGCTCGGGGGCGGCCGCAGGCGATGCGACTGTCGCAGGGGCCATTGGCGGAGACCCAAAGGGGGGGTTGGGGTGGTTGACGGTGTTCTGGTTCGAAGGGAGGATGTTGAGAGAGGACGAGTCGGACGATTGCGCCGGCAACGGAGGGGGCGGCATCTGGTGAGAGGAGGAGCGTCGAGAGGCGCTTCGGGGGTTTGGTGAGGCGGGGACGGAGTTGAGATCAGGCATTGTGGAGTTAGGGTAGCGGTGACGAGGGAGGTGGATGCTGCTGCGTGGTTTTGGAGGTTGATGCGAAGGTGAAGCTTTTTTTTGCGTCCGAGGTTGTTGAGGATGAGGGCGTAATTTTCAGACGCGTGTTGTTGTTTGTTGATCGCGG